>UYYA01000653.1:0-40432 GCA_900624975.1 Angiostrongylus costaricensis | reverse complement strand
TGAGATGAAGGGTAGGATAAACGGGACCCTTCTATAGCTAGAGTTGTCGTTTGGAGGCCTACGATTTCCTCTACACCTATCCTGAGCTACAGTTTCGTAGCCATTAGAAACGACTATTTGCCGTGCCAAGTTCCGGGACTCCTCTCTCTGCTCTCTTCCCGTGCACACGTTGGTTGCTGTTCGAAACATGTTTCTTATAAGCGCCCTTTTCGTGTGAGAGGGGTGAGAGGAGAGGTAATGAACCAAGATATTTTTACTACTTGGCTTTCGCCCGTTGGCGAAATTCGCCGAAACGTCAGCTTAATCGTGAACAAAGAACAATAACACCTCGCGTTTGCTCAAAAAAAATACGAACAAAATCACTTGATCAATGCCGAGGTTAATAGAAAGTCGGTCGTGACAATTTAATGAATTTACTCATGTTTCCTGTTACCTGGTAGCAACCGCTTGCAATTTTTTCTTTCTTCTCTTTCTCTAATTCGGCTTCCCGCTATCGTCGTTAACTTACTGCTGGAGGTTTCACATCAGGATAGGGCACTAGATGATAACTTTCTTCCCTACCTTTTACTTCTTCCTTTTTGTCGCTTTTTTCTGGACTGTTTCCTTTGATTTTAAATTTTCCTACAAGAGTTCGTCTACATGTCAAAATAACCGGAAGGCGATTTTGTCACGTTTTCCCGAGTTTTACAATTATCTTAGGAGCACTGTGGTTGTGTTTTACATTATATCCTGCCTTAAAAAATAAAGGCAGTTCATAAAAAGTTAGACGATCGCCAATTATTTTTTCTAGTTGTAACCAATTGTGTAATTTTGCATTAATAACCGTCATTTTTACTATTTCAAAAAGAAATATCAGGCCTAGCATGCATTAATTTATACCAATCGCTTAGTTTTAAGTCGTATTTCATTCACTGTTTTTTCCTGTCGGTACTAGCCAGCACAGCATTATCGTAGACCTATTACTTTCTCCTCCCAGCTTTTTACCGTCTCATCGTAGCTGGGAGGTGTTTCTGAGTGTCGGACTGCGATATGCAACGGAGTATTCGTAACTTCGGCAAGGTATCCCAATCTGAGAAGGAGTCCCGCGTTCAATTAGGAAGCACAGCTAAGAGTACGCCAGTACCAGATCTACCATCGTTCTGGTATGAAATTAGTCTCATGGTGGGAAATCCTCTGATCCACAAAAGCCGAAGATTGCGTGTGGTGGTAAAAACCTGGGGCATACTTTGGCCAGACTGATCTCGGGACTCCAGAGAAACACAAAGGCTAGACGAGCGAAACTCCGGAAATACGGAAATTATGCTGGGGCCCATACAACCAGTGAAGACGCGCCCTCAAAGTAAGTATCCAAGTATTACTCTCTCACATTCATGCTCGTTCTTATCAAACCTTCACCTTATGCCAATCTCGCAGCACTGAGTTAAAAAATAGAAAAATAGAAGATAAAGCACCTAGGGTTCATCGTTCACCTATGGATGTTTCGTGAGTCCTTGGCCCTACTGAGTATCGTGAATGAGATTGAATGCGTGTTACGTCTAGAATTCCTTTCGATAACTCGTCTATGTATGAGGTCAATTTATTTTATTCTTCAACCCTGGTTTGGTACCAATTAGGCAGCCTCGGGGAATGATGCCAGATTAGCTCGAGGTGAGGGGTGAAACAAAGACCGAGTTTGCTCTGGGAAGCACTTCCGAGTACTGCGTTACGTGCTCCTTGCGTTCAGTCATGCTTTTTAAAAAGAAATAAAGGGATTGAAAGGATATCTATCATGAAACATAACTGGAAGAAAACCCTGAAGATCACTCCAGGTAATATCGGTCAAGTGAAGAAATTTCGTCAGATCGTGCGAAGCCATGCCCAAATTTGGCTCGTTGTGGGTGGTCTCTATTAACTCGTATTTCAAGAGGAATAAAAAGTGTTTTTAACAAGACGATCACTCACAAATAGTACAAAGTTAGCAGTCAAGACCACATAGTATGCTCGATTTAATAGGCCAGCTGCTTTTCGCATGCTAACGAAAATGTCGAAAATGACTTAAATGTCATTCTCATCACTTATATACAGATGGATTGGCCGGAGAGAAACAAATTCTTTTCAATGGATAATCACTATCAACAGTAACTCTATACAATATAACTGAATAAAAGAGCCCACAGATCTCCCCCACAGAGTAATCTCATGCAGGTTAGCCGCGAAGCAACGTGCTCGTCCCCGCTGACGTACAGGGGGTTAATAATCGCTGACCAAAAGCGACCTTTGCTTCCCTGAGACGCAGGTGGATAGAGGGATGGACTCCCTGTTTCTGAAACGCCGATTTGGCACATACTTTCTGTATTCACGAGAACATATTCATACATGTGTGTGTGGGTGTGTCCTCGTTTATGCGGATTGTATTCTACGAATCAATTCGGCCAAAAGCCTGCAATCAAGTGGTAGGAAAGTATATGGGAAGCGGTTAGGAGTCGCCTCCAACAAGTAACCTCTATGTCCACTTTGGAAGAGACTGCGAAGTTACCTGTGAGTGTACCCAACCCCCACGTTCAGAACTCAACAAGCTATACGTGGGTATAAAAAGCTAAACACGGTAAAATAAACGGGCCCCATTCCTCTGACCCCGAAAGAGCCTCCAATTTCGCAGCGTTGGGTAGGACGAGTACGGAGAGGCTGCTAAAATGGAAAAACTTAATTCATTATCTAACTGCGCTGTATGTACATTTTCGTCGCTTTCATGTTTGTATATCCATAAATTCCATTTTACTGTCAAAAAAATGTCGTTCTCAAATATAGCGCACTGGGAACCACTTATCCTAGTCTTGGCCATAACATTAATATGTTTTTGACAAGCTATTAGTTGACTGCAAGAAGTGCAGCAAGGAAGCTGTGTGCTGGAGAACAGACCGAGGAAAAAGTATGCACATTAAAATCAGGGTATACCCACGGAGCATGCATCAGTGCACATATCGAAATCAATGCGCATGATACTGTAAGGTTAAGCACGAGTGAAATGTGATGAATAATTCACTGTTTTCTTGATGAGCAAAAGCGATGTTGTCATCACAGAGTTTGATCGTTCGCAATAGCCACTTCGGCGGTTTCGCCTTAAAGATATGGTTATGGCTTTATGAAGACCTGTTCAGTATTGCTCTACGTCAGTTAACTTTATGTTTACCGATATAATCTAGTAATATACATACTATATACAATGTATTGTAAGTGAAAATGCACCTTATAATATTGTCCCCTTACAGAGCGAGAACATTCCTGAGTGTCAAAATTCGTAGTCGGTTTAGGTAAAAATCAGCGGCCCAGGATTTGCCGCCACCTTGCTAGCAGTTGCTGAGGCGAAAGTTTCCCTGAGTCAGAAGAAGAGCGAATATCTGCTCTGAGGGTGACGAAACGTCTTTAGCGAACCGGTAACCGTATGCTGGGGCCCAAATGGAACTCAGTGACAGATCGTCCAAATAGCGTTTTTAATCAAATACATAGAGATTATGAACCGGAAACAAGGCACTCTCAGGCACACTGAGAGTAAAAAAAGTACCCGTGGAGGATTCTAACGTATTTCATAGCCTATTCTATTCCACTAGATTATTCAAGCGTAGTCGGCAAATTTCCGTTGTTTTTCGGACACCCTATGAGGGCACTTTTTTCTACATCTGAAACAAATAAAAGCACAGGATAATGATAAGAATACTACACAACCAGCTACGAGAACAATTTTAGGGCGAAGAATTTCATTGAAGCGGATCAGAAGGCTCGGTTCAATGAGAACTCGGACTTCCGCTGAAGCATCTCGTCCGATTAGATCATAGTTGATCAACTGTATCACGTATTCGCATTCGCGACCAGGAAATGTCACTTCAGCCGATGTTTCGGTCTAAAATGTTTTTGATTGACGAGATGTATCCCTATGCTAGCTACTAATTTGACAAATAAAAAACCTACCGATTTAACGTTAAGAGTTTCCTTCTGAATTTGGCATCCATCATTATAAGAAAGAGCATAGTAGACCACTTGATAAAAAAGGATGTTTTGTGGGTCAGCTGACGGTTTCCAGGAAATCAATCCTGTTCCATTTGAACGAAGAACAATAGTTAAGTCGGATACTGCCTCAGGCACTGAAATTGGGAGAGCCATTCGAGAGTAATCAGTTCTTATTTACTGCTTATTTTTTTTCCATGACAGGGTATGGTGTGAAATATAACCACAGTGATGTTCAGATATTTGAAAAACTCCGGACCGCAGGTGTCTACAGTGGGGATAAAACACGCTTTTATCCTTTCCGGCGGCTAACGTGTTCACCAGCACACCATGCAGGTCCTTCGTTTTGTCTGTCTCTCAGCCATGTTTCTAACATTCGAGAGTGTTAGAGTTTGAATGATCTTCTTTAGACCCACAACATTGAAGACTTCCACGTCCATGGATATCTTTGCACGGAAGAGATCTAAAGTTGGTGGTAGTTGGATTGCTGACTTTAGTCTTGTCAACAGAAATAGCGGCTACAGTGACCGAGTAGAGTGTGTCGAATTCGAGATGAGGTAGAAGAATGGATTTAGATGAATCCTGGAATAAGAGGATTACGCCTTGAGGAAAGTTGTTGTGAAAAGCGATAAACTAACCGCAGTGATATCGATAGTGACTTGAAAAGAGCTATTGCTTAGTTGAAGCTTGTAATAGCACGAATCGAGAGGTGTACGGGGCCATTCGATCTGGGCAGTTACACCGCGGTCAGAGTTGTAGCCGTTTTTTACGGTCAACATTGTGTCTAAATAGTCAAATAATAGCATTGAAATGAATAGTTTTAGAAATAAAGGAAAAAGATTTCAAGTACGGCGATTCATAAAGATTAGGAGCATTATAACCTATTACGATCATCACTTCTTAAAGTTTTCTACAGATCACGACTAAAACACACTGGTTATCGATTTCTCGTCATTTCACTTGATAACATCTGGTTAGACTACTACCTAGTCCCTTTGGAGAAGAGTTGCTCGAAATTTCTGTCCATGAGCTCGAAACGGTATTTCCAATTCTTCCACTAGGTCCGACCGCCGTGACCATGAACCGATATTGTACTCCGGGAATGAGTCCATTGACTTTGAAAAAGGTGCTCGATTCAATCTGAAGGATATCGATCGATGGATATCACTATGAAAATGTATGGATTTCTTGGTTGAGTCCGTACCGACGATGTGACCCATTGGCTTTCGTCATAGAATCCCATCACCTGAGTTCGTTGCTTCCATTGAACGATGAATCTAGTGATATTAGAACTCAGTTGCCAGTAAGGTTACTTTGACTGGTTAAAAATACCTAATGGCTCCACTTGGTCGTAGAAGTGAGACGCTGACGAAACCTTCAGCGGATTCTCCAAATTCCTCATCAGGTGATGGATTTTGGCATATAAGTTCCACCGTGGAAATTACTGTGGAGCCAACTCTTGCTAAATTTAAAAAATGAAGACGATGGTTAATTGTAAATTTATAGAACAATTTATATGATTGCAAACCACTTTCGGCACTGCTCTCGGCCCAGAATCGTTGTCCATCAGCTATTGAGCTCATTGTTAACCCCGGTTGTCCTTTTTTATGAACACGACGATGCTGATGGCATCCAGAATCGCACTTAAAGAATGAAATAATGTAGAGGTGTCGTTGAGAAGGTAACAAAAAAATCTACCGCTTCAGCGTCTTTGTTTCGAACATCGAGAAACTCTTCAATGGAGCCATCAAGAAGGTGGTGTGTAGAAGGAACACCATACTGAAAAAATGTTGTCACAATATCAAATTTTCTGAGGATTGCTGCCATGCATTCCACTTCTTTGAGGACTATGGAGGTGATTGAATGGATATCTGACCTATACAAATGGCTTGCAGGGGTCAGCCGACATGTCAAGTCAGTTTGTAAACTTTTTATTTCTTATTCTTTGCTTTATGGCAGGGTGTGATATGAAGTATAACAAGGCGCTGAGATATGAACAAAACTGGAAATCTCAGTTGGGCTTCGAAGCCACGACTACATTTCCGATGGCTCACTTGGCGCCCATTAACTAGGTTGCTGACAAGTGATGGTTGGTAGCACCAACAGTGATGGTTGGTAGCATCAACAAAGTAAAAACATGCCTGAGAGAAGGGCAAAACATGGTATTAGTTGGTGTGGTGGATAGCGTGTAGCGTGTGAGCCTCTGATAAAGGCATTCGCGAATTCGATGTGCAAATGAGGTTTCGAGTTTTGCTCATGTCTCAGCATCCTTGTGGTCATCAACCCAGTGTTTGCGTCCTTCCAAACAAATCTCGTACCAAATACCTGTCTATTACGGAGGTCCCTTAAGCAATGCGCTATGAGTGTCCATGAATATCAACATCAACAATCATGGATTGTAGTGGAAGATTCTCTTACCTTTTGCATGCATTTTGCTAAGCACTGTGCCAGGCGGAAATAGTGAGCATAGTCTATCTGGATGTACGGTAGCACTGTGAACGTCATTACTGTTTGCAGTAGCGTCACAACGATGTATAAATGACGCATAACAAT
The DNA here is from genome assembly GCA_900624975.1 of Angiostrongylus costaricensis. Classification (NCBI taxonomy): domain Eukaryota; kingdom Metazoa; phylum Nematoda; class Chromadorea; order Rhabditida; family Metastrongylidae; genus Angiostrongylus; species Angiostrongylus costaricensis. The sequence continues at coordinate 33,898 of UYYA01000653.1, read as the reverse complement.
CTGTAAACATGGAGCTAAGAACTGTAAAGGAGACAAATTCAGAACGGCACACGAGAACAACTTTTACTTCTCTTCCTCCTTCTCTTCGATCTTCCGTTTTTCGTGCTCAAAAAAAAAACAAAAAAAAGGAAAAAAAGAAGAAGAAGAAAGATCTTTGGAACTCAAGATCAAAATGACCTATTACGAATGTAAGATGGATGCCCTTATGGTGGTATATACGAATAACTTCTTGAGCTTATTATGATCAATAATAGCAAAAAGGTGGTGCCGAAGTTGTAGATGAAATTTCGAAATTGTGACATATTGAGAGGTAAATCGTAAAGTTGACGGATCGATGGTATTTAAGCTGACATATGTCGCGCGATTATTTACTAAGAACAATGTACTTAAGTGATGTATAGACAATGATTAGGAGCGCATGTAGTGCAGAGTTTAAAGAGGCACTGTAAAACACACATGGTCGTTGGTTCGATCCTGCGTTTAGGGGCACGCCATTCTTCCGGAATTGCCAAGCACCAGACTCGCCTAGGAAAATGAAAATACTGACTTGATACACTGGTAGATCCTCGTTATCCATTGCATTGGCAAAATATGAGTTCAATCAGCTCTGTAATCCTGTGAATAAAGTCGATGCATCATGGCGAATCCCTCTTGGATTTTGATTAACGTTGAATTTTTTGCTTTTCGTAGAAAAGAATACTTCTGGCGACTTCTATAGGCTATCATTTTCCATAGACCACATAGAATTCTAACAGATTTAATAGATTTCTACCTATTCATGTCTTTAAACACTTTTTCTCACTTACTAGATCTCTCGTCAAAAAAAAGTGGCAAGGTCGTGATTATCCCATATTCTGCCGACGAAGGGAATTCTATCATACCGTACGCTTACCGCTTTACATTGCTGATAACCTTTGACAGTAGCAGTTTTAACGGAACGACTTTAAGATGAAACTTTCACCACTAGTGATCATTTTCGCCAGTAAATAATGTGCGACCAAGTGAGCAAGTAAATCATGGAACAAATGAAGCTCAGTCGGACTGGACTAAAGAGAGTAAGAGGTGCAGTAGCAGTAATGACGGCAAATGAATGGGACGAGAACTCTCACACGCATGCGGTTAGTCAGTGAATTGACGAGATGTTGATGACGAATGAAGTGAAAGTGAAGTGGTTGATAATTAAAAGCGGAACTAACTAATGATTGAATTTTAAAACTAGTAGTTTTAAAGAGGAAACCAATTTGTAGATTGATCAGAATTAAACTCAGAGACTTTTTCTCCGGTGGAAAATCTCATCCGATCACGATAAGCACTCAGATGGCTTGCATGAATTGAAAACTTACTAAAATAGCATTTGCTTACTATAAGCTAGTAATGGAGGCTGTTCGAACACCTATTTAGCACCTAGGCTCCGACGTGAATTGATTTCCACTCACGCGGTGCGAAATAAGGAGAGCTTTAAATTTTAAACCGGGATGTATCAGTTCGAAGAGAGCTCACGGAAATTTCAGAATGCAAGAAAAGGAAAATGAGAAAAAAAAGAAAGGAAAAAGAAAGGAGAAAAGAAAAGAAAAGTGCAAAGAATGGTAGGAATCGAAATCGGTGGGATTAAAATCAACTATATCTGGTTATTCAAAGGTAACTTGTCCTCGTGTAGTTCATTTACTGCTTTTAAATCAAAGCAGCACAAGGACTTGTAGAATTAAGAATAACACTGGATAGAATCATAGCTGAATAACAACAGCTGCTAGCGTAACTGAACTATCGTGGTGTTGTCGTGTTCTTGTGGGGTATGAACCTCTCCAGAGGTCATGACGTAATGCCATCAGCCTTCTAGTCACTAGTGAACAAATGTGTTAGATTGTTATACAATATGAACTACAATCACAGGTGACGTCACGATGTCAGTTCACACAATATATTCGGCATACAGTAAGAAAATAACGGTAAGGTGTTGTGACGTAACCTTAGTCGGGGAAAATAATAAAGAATCCTACATACTCTCGACAGCAGGCGTCAAGGTCAAATAGATCAAGGTAGATTCCAAACTTAAAAAGAGCTTTCTTCAGCTTTCCTTGACAGAAGCCTTGGAAATCTGCTTAGAAGAAAGGAAAAAAACTGACTCTGGATTTAATATAAGCTCCCTATCGGTTGTTGATTGAGCATGTTAAGATTTATGCAACATAAAAGGGATGTACAGGTTGCAGAATGAAGGTGACTACCATAACCTCTCAGTAATCGTCATCTTTGTAAAAAAAAACGAGGAATGATGGAACGAACAGTATAAACATCACGGGAAACTATCACCATGAAATAAGAACCATGGAGTTTTACAATAAAATTCTAGCACACGAGAGCCTTGGACTACATGATTCTTATCACGGGACTAGTTGAACATTGTAAATCTGAGTTTGAGTGTTTACTTGGAAGTGGATCGCCCTTCCCTTCCTCATCTTCAATTTTCTGTGAAAAAACGGTGGTTTATGGTGGACGAAGATTTTTGAACAAAGTAATCAGTACTTGTTGGAAAATCTCTTCAGTGGGATTCAAATATCTGACAGGAGTTTTATTAGGGGTTTTTTTTTGAAGCAATAACAGCCTTGATGTGAAATCAGTACTCAATCACTTTAAAGTGTAGCCCATGAAAGATTGGCTTGCATCTGATCGTCGAAAATACGGATTTCACCATCGATTAGCAAGGAGATAGTGATTGATGATATGATATGAGGACGCTAATCTCACAACTTAACAGGATATTAGAAACAACTACAGAATATCTTCAGACTAAGCTGTTATAAATGAGTGCTCATACAATTCTATATAACACTAATTTTTGGGTAAGGTTCTCTGAAAGGTCGGTATTTGCCAGTAATGGTCAGAAAATCGATAATTTAAACAAAAATCGATATGCAGCAAAGACAGTAATAAAGCATGCAGCCGTTTCTTTTGTGATCCTAAGCCGCTCAATGGGCTCCATTTACTCGAGAGACATGGAGGCCACCACACTTGGCGCATGAATCGCTTTATTCTTACTACTTTCTTCTCCGAATCGGCACCTATGGATGACTCGGCACTAGAGTCCGGTCTGCAATAGAAGAGATGGAAATGTGGCTCATGCGGCTAGAAGATGGTATAAATCCACTGGTTCAGTGCAGTTTCCTGTCACTTGATTACAACTTTTCGACGAATCAAAATGCACGAGATAGAAGAGAAATACCCTGCACCCAAGTATCACCCACTCACATAGTCATTCTACTACAGCATAAACACTAACTCCTAACCTCAACTGTTCAATAGTTTTGCATCCAAAGCAGACATATGATCGCTTTTCTTCCATACTTCAACTTAGCTACTTGCCATAGTGGTCCTAAGGAGGTACGGAAGGAAGAAGTAACTCATTAAGAGTGAATTATAATTATAATTAGAAAAAATCCTTGCTTTTTAACAGTGAAAAAGTTAAGGAGAGATCTTTGGAGGACGGACGATATTAATGGAACTCATTGTGTATGGCTGCAATTACAAGTCTGTCAAGGTAATTGGGACAAACATGGCCTGCTAATTGATTGCCTTAGTTATAAAAGATATGATAAGCAGAGAAGGGCGTTTTTGCACGTCTTTTTTGCAATTAAACAAAGTAAAGGATAATTCTTGCAAAGATGTTTGTTTACAAGCCGAGAGTGAAAGCCATAGCGATTTGGACTTCGGCTACGAAATCTCTTTTTTTAACGTAGTGGAAATGATTTGAAGACTTTGAATTTTTTGCCATACTTACAGAAATAGACATTGTTTTGGTTCCAATTGACTGAAAAAGGCTATGAAAACCATTAAAGCAAACGGTGAGAAAAAGAGAAGAAACAATTCATGAGGAAGATGAAGTCTTCAAATACCAACCGAACCCTTCAGGAATATCTAAAAATCTTCTTGAATGATAGAACTAGGGCTATAACGAAAATGAATGATGTGCTGGGATCTGCGCAATATGCTACTATTGAATTATGTAGATAAATATGTTGTAAAGCGCTGATGGATTCACTTAAAGTAAAGTCGATAACGATCGGAAGTTCAGATGTAGGAGATGTTGAAAACCAGCGCTCAGATTCCAGCAGCGCTGTCGTTATACGATTGCGCTGTTCGAATATATTATTACACAACCTAATTTTCTGGTGACGTAATGGTATCGTGGACGGAACCGGCATGATTTACAGCTCAACTGTCTCAACGAAAAGTAGTGTAATTTCAGCAGCAGCTTGCTTCTAGAAGGGTTTCAGGTCAAGTGTTGTATTAAATGCAGCATAGGTTGTGGCGCTGCCTAACGAAATTGGCTCTTTCGTGGCTTACAAGCTTAATCTTTGTCCCGACAATGCACGGACTCTCATCAGTTGCGATACAGAATCTAACGTTTGCCACACATCGCAACGCTGTCGAGAGGTGTTTTACTTAGCTCTAGTAGTTCCACACGTTCTTGAATTGTTGGATATCAATCTTGGATGGCTAAGGAATTGTTCATGGTCTTCCTGGACGCTTCCGCCTCCAACGGAAGATTTTTGAAACCAGCATCGTATACCATGGTCGTTATGGTCGTTAACGTCTTATTGGCCAGCGACCCGTTTCAGCGGCTTTTTGTCCCAGTTTGAATTCGTCCAAAATGTCGTTCGCATTTGTTTTTTTTCCCAATTTTTCTTATTAGATGAATTCGGATTAATATGGAAAGAAGAACTTTTGTGCACAGTTATAGAGCAAAATCAAATCAAAATTGAAGTAAATCTACTAACGCAGATGAAAACGATAAGAAGATGATTAAAAGGATTTTCAGAAAACTACAGTCTAATCGTGCTGCATTAAGAGTAAGTGATAATTTTGGCTGGGATCACAAGAATGTCCAACGAATGTAATGTGAGAATGCGTCGTTTTCTTGTTCAGCTATCGTGAGGTTGTTAAACAGCATACAGGCTCTGAAGAAGGCGATTCTACCGAAACGTCAACTAGTGTTGTATTGTATTGTGTTTTTCTGTGGAAGTATATGTATGGTGTTTAACAACCTCGCGATTGCGGAACAAGAAAACGACGCATTCATATTCCAATGGCGAGGTTAATAGAAAGTCGATCCTGAGAACTGTAATGTGAGATGTTAAAGCTACTGTCCATGGGTACAATGTTTCCGAAAAGAGCAAAAAATAAAGGAGTTTGGAGATAGGAGCAATGGAGGAATTTGCTAGTCGAATGAATCGATGATCAATCATGATCGTGATCACAGGTGACGTGTCTGAGGCAGTTGAGATATGCTGTTAACAGGGAACGGACGAGAAACATCTAGAATCTTCCATTGTCAAGAGTCTGTGGTGACAGGTGCCCGCTCTGAAGGCATATTCTGAACGTTTTCCGTGTCAGAATATTCGGCGAATCTCGGTATTTTAGGTCAGAATAATTAGTTAGGATTTATGAGTCCATAAAATATTGTTCATTTCCACACTTTTGCGAAAGCGATCAAGGCGCTTCAGGCAATCCTTTGAATACGAAGTAATTCTTTTCGAAGCCTATCCTAGTCTTTAAGTTAATCTGTGCATGGAAACGCTAAAGAATGGTGTCCAACATTTATCGATCCCTTTAGCTAACGCCATACACTCGGCTCTTTTTGGCACGGTAGAGCTGATTGAACCATTTCTGGTTCACAGAATGACTCGCGGTGTAGCAACTCGGTGCTTCCATCCTTCCAGATAAGTCTATTCCCTGTCTATAAGTCTATTCTTATAACCACAGAGACAGAAGGCCTGGTTTGCCTAGATCGTAGAGAGGTGGAACTAACAGCAGTGTTCACACTACAGCAAGCTTCTATCCACTGTACTACATACACACTTTGCTATCATAACTGAATCAGTGTCTGAACGTAAATGTTTTAAACACAAATTATCTGTTTTGAGCTAGGCGTTAAGCATGGTAAAGTATTGTTATTACTGTTATTTTTACTACTATTCCTGCTTCAACGAAAAGAAACCATCAATAAAACTACTGTTTCAAGGTTGAAGTACTATTGTTATCGATTGAGTATTGAGGTTAACCGGTTCTGCGCTTAATGTTGGCTGTCGCAGAAAGAACTAAGCCAATTTGCAACACGACGGAGGATAAATGTGTTCGGATATCAATAATGGAGTTGTCTAGTAGGAAAGGAGTAGCACGAATGCCACCTTCTTGTATCGATGGCAACTACCACAAGAAGGCCTTGTCAACAAGGAACTGACCTCATTAAGGAAGTTCTATTCGATTTACTGGCAGGGTTACATGGTGAAATACGCATAAGCATCGCTTATGTTTCAGAAAATACAAGGGCGTTCATGAAAAGAGCAAAGGTACAACGAACTATTGGGGAGCGGCATACATTATTACCAGTGTTGCTTCAAATTCATTACTGTTGGCAAACCTTATCCAGTAAGAACACAGTGACAGTTGGTGGGGCGGACGATCGTTGTTATGATTTCGACTCTTTATGAGATCCTATGGTTATCGATGGCAAAACAGTTCTGTTGCAACAGAAAGTCGGACTTGTCACAGTAATCTTGACCATTGTAAAGTGATGACTAGCGTTTCTGCAATAACCAAATACAGCTGATAATAGCTAGGATAAAGTTGCTAAATACATCAAGAAAAAAGGAAACGATGAAATGTGCCATAAGAGAAAACACGACGAACAATGAATTGGTGACGTGAGCACTACTTATATAGAGCAAGTCAAGCGAAAGAGAAAATACTCTCACAGATTTGATTGTGTCAATGTTTACACTTTTAATAACATGATCATCACTACCTTATAATTGTCGTGTAATTCGTGTTGTGACCCTCCCGGTAGTAAGGTGACGGGGAAAAGCGACTATGGTCATCACATCGACGGAACCCAGAAGGCCGTTAGCTATACCACGAATAAAAGGCGGCACACGAACACCTCGAGTGGCGTACATGCCATAAAATGAACCATGAGCCTGGGTTGTGAGCCAGAACTACGAACAGGAACTACAGGAAGTGTTTCCTAGACTGTAAGAATTCCATTATAGATTTAATTAAAGTTACTGGATTTCGTTTCGTTCAATGTCGTTTCGTTTATCATCGATGTCATTGTTGGAAATCCGAAACAATAAATGTTAGCATTGGTAGGAGGACGCTAAGTACTATTTAAAAATATTGATCGGAAGAAGATCTTGGACTCGTTAAGAGCTATAAGGACTTGTTGTTGAAGAAAACAACACTTATCTAAGATGTTCTTTCTCAAGGAAGTTCACCAACGCACAAAAATGTGGACTAGTGATAAATCATTCCGGAAAAACAGTTTCTCTACGAGATTCGGAGATCTGAGTACATTAGAAGCATTAAGAAGTAGATATCGATGAGAAAAGGATCGTTAAATGTGAGAAAAGTTTATGAAATCACTACTGATACAAAATAAGTAATTTTTGTAAATTTCGTGAAACGAAGAATAAACACGCCAAGGATTAAGCCGATTTCAAAACCTGAAGTGTATGAGAATGATTCTAGTTATGCCGAACGTCTTAAGCCAGATGTTCATCTACAAACGGTGATTGGCAAAAGTGAGATTACGGCGAGTTAGGTAGAATGTACCATTATCATCGTCAGACTACATTACATTACACACAAAGCACAATTACGCGCTAGCCAGGTGGAAGGGTCATCCGACAAATTGCCCGACTCATTCCAGTGACCAAACTTTGTCATATACAAGGCGAATTTTTACTCCAATAGTGTTTTTTATTAGAATAGAATAGTAGGAATGTTACAAGCGTGAAAAACAAACACTGCAAAGTGCCATAAATGAAATTTCTTTGCCAAAGTACTTCCCTTCACAACTTCTTCAAGAATATTCGAAAGTGGATTGAATAACCGAAAAGTGTGCTGAATAAGGTTCTAATCGAATTGAAAAAATGAAATTAGAATGTACCAACCATTCCGTTGTAAAACGTATTTGGGAAATTCACTGAAAAGAAGTGGACAACAGAGGTGCACTGGATAAAGATGTCGTGCAGTGAAGACATGTCCGGTGGTTCGATCTAGTCTGATGAGCTAGACCTTCTATCTAGCCAGAGTCTAATAATTCCTCCTGAACCTATCTGGTGAAGACTCTCGCCGATCCATAAAAGCCGGTGCGAGCCGAAGAGATGGAGAAATCCAGAAATCCCTATGAATGACAGATTCAGAACAATGAACCGGGTGATAGAAGTATTGGAATCTACACTGCAGCTGAATAGCAACCAGGTAAGCGAACAAATAAAACAAAATGTGTGGAGGTTTTATTATATTTATGTAGGAAATCAGGTGAATACTCTTCAAAAAAATATGAGTTTGCGCACGGTACTGGTAAGTTGATTCCCATAGTAACACACACTATGGGGTCGAGTGAGGCTGAAACTAGGGCGGGACTCAGGTGCACAACAATACCACACACTGAGAAGACATTAATCAGAATTAATGGCTGAGATAGAAAGTCGGAGATTTTTTGAAGAGCATTTGCAACAAGTCTATGGGCTAAAGACTAAAAATTAGGAGGGAAAAGCAAAGGAAGAAAAGCAGTGAATTTAAGTGTCAACAAGAAAAATAACGGAAGACTGGTTAATATGGTATCAATTGATTACTCGTAAGAAATTAGAGATTTTCGAGAATTTTAAACAAAGCTTCTTAAAGGGATATTCTAAATAAAGTGCAAAGACAGAATGCCACGAGGATTTCAGCAAATTGAACCTGTGACACTAATCTCACATAAGTTAACCGAAACGAAAGTTTGAAAGCAAAAATTTTTATCTGCTCCTCCGCCTTTTCGCATCAGTAATAATTATAATTACCTGGTTTTCGAGGTTTGTACAACATTCGCTATATCTTAGGCCTATCATGATGGAATTGGTATTCTGGTGTGAGGCGTTTTTATTTAATGGGGCAATTCGCTTCCCTCATGAGAACCCATCCGACGAGGTTGGAGTTTGAGAAATTTTGAATTATGCAATGATACCGGTTATCATGACTTCAGAATATTGTAAAAGCTTTCTCCCGAATGTTTCGCTTTTCTTAGCATACCAGCACTAACCCTTTTGAAGGTCATTATTCTGAATAGACGGAATCCAGCTCTCGCCTCCTTCTGGAACAGTGGCTTTCAAGACATCGTTCCTGTGCTGACGAAACGATATTCAGTGACTACGAACATTGACGTAGCTAACTTTGTCGCTATTTTTTCAGATGAAATCTGCAACTCACAAAGGTAGTCGCTATTTCTCGAATATTGCTGTTTGGCTTCTTGTTGAAAGCGCTCCGCAGAGCTCCTCTTTGAACAGTGAATAGACGGCATAAGTATGGTAATTCACACTATGGAAATGTTTCGATATGGTTCTGCAAGAAAAACGGTAACTTACAGCACCACTTCTGAAATGCTCTTCGCTTTGCGTCGTATTTAAGACATAATGAAGAATACCTTTATCAATTGTGGCAAGAAATTCCGAGCGTGGTCGAACTACGAAGGTCATGTCGTCAGACTCGAAACGTTTGAAAGCGAAACACTTTGGCATAGTTAATGGGTGGTGTTGTCCTTGAATGTAGCGAAGGTATTACCCATGACGGCTCATACAGAGCGTCCTTGTAGAAGTCGTAGTAGATAGTTTATTAACAACACAAAAAACTACAACAGAGGAGATACCGAGGTATGGGCAAAACTAGGAACCTCAGGTGGGCTTCGAACCAGTTATTATCCATCCATACAGGGACTCACGTGTTATCCGCCAGAACAACCAAGGCTTTTGCTTTACCTTTGTCTTAGATATTTTTTACTCTATCAGTTTTGCCAGAACAGCAAAGAATAGGGAGAAAGGAAAAGTTAACATAAAAAAGTGCTTTGAAACTTTGCCGCTATAAAGATGAAACGTTTTACACGTCGTTCCTACGGGTTTCCTTGGTTGCGACGACATCGTTCTTGCTTTTATTCTTTTTCCCACTCTTTATTTTATTTTACCCCTGAATTATATCCGGCTCAGTTTGGCCCTTAAGGTTTCAAAGATGACCTTATTGCGTATGAGAAGGTCCTTAGTTTTTTTTGTATCGCACAACAAATTCCAGAGATTTGGTGCTTGTTTGAAAAATAAAAGAAGGTGGTTTAATCTAGATATTTTGCCTTATTTTTTTTAGAATGATTCTATTTCCAAGAATGGAATAAAACAAAGCAAGCAAAGAAATTCCTGTTTAGCACACGGTGCAGCGGCTCTAGGTGGTCTATAATTTACGCTTCGATGTTAGTTCAATCCCACGTAAACTAAGCTCGTTGGATCGACAAGCTTGTACCAGCTTTGTCTGGTATGGCTATAGCGTTTAAGTGGACCATCCCAAGTCAGAGTGTAGGTAATGGGCAAAATCTCCAATACGATGCTTAGTGGAATCGATGCCTTATAGACCATCGCTATCGGGAAGATCAACGTCGAAGGCTTTATTGTTTGTACTTCAAAAAGACCAAAAAAACTACCTTAAAGGAGAAAGGCAAGCCAAGGTCCTTGGTTGGTGTGGTGGATAGCACGTCACTCCCGGAAAAGGTTAACTATGGGTTCGAAGCACACCTGAGGCCCCGAGTTCACCTCGTTTCTTTGAACGCCTATGGTTGTATTTCACACCATACGCTGCTATGGAAAAAGAATAGGTAGTGAATAAATGTTAAAACATTATAAAGTGAAATAGGAACACAATGTTGCTGAGATATTTGCAAAACTCTGGACCACAGGTGTCTAAGGTGGGGAACGAACGCGCTATTGTCCCCACCTTAGACACTTGGGACCCAGAGTTTTGCAAATATCTCAGCAACATTATGGTTGTATTTCGCTTAGTACCCTGCCGCGAAAACTGTAGTAGGCAGAAAATGAAAAGCAAAACATTATGAAGTGGTTTTCGATCATATAATAATAGGGTGAGATTCATCTTGTTTTTGGCATCAGAAGGATTAAATTGTTCAGTGATGGCAGAATACGGTAATTGATGGCGATTTTTATGGAAGTGGTTGATGGTTGGTGGTGGATGGTGAGTGAGAAGAAGGAAATGAGAAGGTTATAGATGACCAGAAGAAGACAAAGGCACGGATGTACGCCAGCGGCCAAGCACTGATTCGTTTATATGTTCCGTAATCTGACGACGACAAACAATTGAATTTCGTCATGTGAAGACGTGATTGTGCCCGAGGCGAAACCTCCCTCATTAGAGCCGAACAATATGCTTTGTTGTTGGCTATATGGTATTGGTATATGGTTAATCTTCACGTCTACGAAGTCAGAGTCATTTTCCGAGCTTCTTCACTATAAATTCGGTTGATTCATATCGTGGTAATAGTTTATTTCTCATTCGTTCGTGTAGTTGTGGCTAAACAAATAAAGTTCAGTGACTGAAAGCATCGATTGTTCTAGTACTTACTGCTTTAAACTAACGCTTAAGCATCATTTTTGCACGATGACTCTAAGCCTATGTTTATTGGAAATGGATAAACACGTAGTAGATTCACTAACAAAAAAAGTGTATGAAAACAAGGAAGCTTAGAAGATCTCTCACTAACGATTTCAACCGTTCTTTTCTCAGCTTATATCGAACTTCAGTACAATTGTTAAAGGCTATTGAACACACAAGGCGCGTGTGGTGCAGTGGTCGGAGGCGTCCTGCGTTATACATGTAAAATCGATCCCCGTGCTCGTCGCCATTTAGCCTTCCATCTCTCCATTGTCGGCAAATTGGTACCAGACATGTATGGGAGGATAGCAGCACTGGCTCGATACAACGGCAGGCCACTGCGAGTCATTGTAAAGGCCAGATATGCATTCAATCACCTCCAACGTTGCCAAGTGAAGACGAATGCATGGCGCATCCCTCAGGGATTGATCAACATCAAGGGCTTCATCCTTTTTAGCTTTTATTGAGCACAACGCTTTGAACCTTTAGAAGTATCTTTGATAGAGTTTAGAAATAAATGAATAGTCCATATCACCTCTCTCAGACCAGAAGAAAGCCTTTAAGAATAGTGAGGATTGACAAAGAGTTATCAAAGATGTACGCATAGCCGACTAGCCTATCCGATTTCTAATACAATAGATATGCTGCCATTTTCGTAAGCTTTTATTCAGGTAGTCACCAAACAGCTTTGTTAAGAAGACGGTCTCAGGTCGTTATCACAGACAATCGCTGGTCTTTATGGATCTGAGGAGAATATTTGCCACCTACGACTATACGTTGCTGCCACCAAGGCAACAACGGTTTCACATACACGCGTGCAAAATTCGCTCAAATTAACAATGAGGTTTATTGGGCATATGCCGAGCTCAAATAAACCTCGCAAGTCGCAAAACTTTGTGATCTTTGATGTTTTGTTTATTAAGCAGAATCGCTAAGTGTTTCATCTCCAATGTGGCGCGGTGACCTGAACTAAGCAACTGTTTGACGATCGTAACAGTTGCACTCGCCAACGATCGAAGCATATGCGACGACAGGTGGCGGTGATATCGTTACGGTGAATACTGTATCGTTTAAAGCGGGTCCATCAAAAAAGAGCAGTGACTCTGAATGGTGTGTATAAATTGCAATATAAATTATGACTTTATGACCCATATATTGCCTAATTTGGGCGGGCACAATGAAATGGATGAAGATCCCTTGCAATGTGTCCGGAATCGTTCGTTAGTACCCGCTTCCTAGGCTCTCGAAGGGTTGATAAAAGCACAGACATGATACATCGGCAAGCCGCCGCAAGTCATTCCATAGACGTGAATCAGGGATCTTTCTAACAATTCCGATGTAGCTGTCCTAGGGCGTTGGTCTTTATCACATGCAATCAGTGGCCTTTATGTTGTGGAAGGAGTGACTATGGCACCTGACCATTGAAAACCACGTTTTAGGACGAATCGTATACAAGCATTATAGGTTGTTACTTAACGTGCTTCATGTTTGGCGTCATTAAAAATATTAATGAGACGTCTGGCTTACATAATAGCTTGCACAGGCTGGCTGCCGTAAAAATGAACGTCTTATCTTTAGCTGACCTCAAACCAGCACCGAATCATCGATCGTCTAAAGTGTGTAGCGTCTGTTCCTCATCAAACTTTGAATGAATGCTTGTACTTACCGTCTTTCGTCTTCATTTTCATGTCAACCACTCGTCTAACAGATGGCTAAAAAGGTAACCGTCAAAATGCGTGTAGTCGCTAAGAGACCTTAAGCGAAAATTCTATTGGACGTATTTTCTAGGATGAGAGACTGCTGCCTTAGTTCAGCGTAATTTACTTTTTTATAAATGGGAAAGTAAAATCCTCCTATTGCTCTTTTATGCAGTAGAGACGTGGGCTGATACTTCAACCACGCCAAGAATACTGTGCACTACTTACAGAGGGCTTGAATGATATTTTGCTAAATATAATTGGGACACGCAACCAGAATGCGAATCTGTGTTCTTCGAAATTTATCCCACATTCGAAACGCTGGAGAACACATATCAATGACGAACGTTAGGTAGATCGTTCATATAGTGAGAACAACAGGCGACAGATGGACAAGAACAACATTAGAGTGGACCGCACGAGGATGGATGCAAGAGTCCCTTAGGATGTTGAGAGGACGTATTTGTGACTAAAATCAAATGGCTGCAATCGCAGCTTCCGTTGTTGCACAGATAATGGCATGAGAATAGCACCCGCCACCACGCTCGAATCAAACCACCGCCGTGAAGGAGGCAATGGAACCAATAGAAAATGTACTGGTATCTGCACAACTTATGTAGGTCGGCCTTCCACTCAAGCAAGCAAGCAAGAAAATATGGAAAATCAGAAAAGAACTGGAGAAGAGTGTTAGAAAATTTATTTGAAACACCTATCGCACATCAAAATCGATTTTTAGCAGTTATTAGAATATCAATACGTTTGCTTTTTTCCGAATAGATTTCCGGCCATCTTCATTCCCTGCTGAGCTATATTTCCGTTTACGCCTTTCTTGAAGTTTTCGAAGAATGTGGAGAGCATCTGGAACGCCTTGTGTGGATCGACGTTGTATTTCTTAGCTGGAATGTTAAGGTATTTCTCTAGAATTTTGCTATTTGAGTTCCAAATTGCGTAAAAAGAAAACGAAACCTTTCTTGAATAATTTCTCATAAGTGAGCTTTTTTATGATTTTTGGAACTACAACAGAAGGATATGCGGCGCTCAATGCATTGTGGTCAGATGCACTATGCAATGCAACCTAGGTTTTTGGTTCGGTTTGGTACACCAGGCAACTCAATTTCCGCATTGCCCTGAACCCGTTAGATAGCAGACCTGTTAGGGAGTATAAATACATTGACTTCGTGCCTATGCGAGCCCAGGAGATCACTCTCTGGGCAGATAAAGCATTTAATTTCCTTAACAAAGCTCACTGGAGTAGGTAGCTCATGTAGCATTATTAATAAACAGACAAACGCTGAGGTTGTATTCATTTATCCTCCAGATTTGAAGATTTACACGAAGAAGAAGATTTAGAAAGATTTTCACGAGATTTACACAGATGAAGTTCTTCCTGTTCCATTCCAAAGCCCACAGTGAGAAAACTATAGAGACAGTGGTGGCTCTAATTAATTATTAACCAGTGTTAAAAAATTGTATCTACAAGTGTAAAAATCTTGTTGCCTGCAGCTTTAGTTTTTTTGGTATAAAGGATAAAAGGACGAAGCTCTCGGCGTTGATCAATCCCTGAGGATAAGCCATGCATTCAACTTCATTAAGTACCGTTGGAGGTGATTGAGTGCATATCTGGCCTTCACAATAACTCGCGGTAGCCTAGCGATGTATCAAGCCAGTGCTGCTATTCTCCCAGACAGGTCTGGTAACAATTTGCCGACCCCAGAGGGATGGATAGCTTGGTGGGCCATGGGCGTGGGGATCGATTCTACGTGTGTATCGCAGTGGCGCCTCCAACCACTGCACCACACGCGCCTTCCTCTCGGTATATTTGGTATATTCTTTGTATGGTATATTTTCTGATGACTAAATGTGCTATGGTCACATTATCCTCACACAACCTATTTACTGGGTTAAAAAAAGTAGATGCTTGTCTCTGCAAGGTACATTTTGAAACTCGGTAATTTTTGTGGCCTTTGCCAGTCAGTTACCAAAAAATTCTATAGTTACAGTAACTTTCAAAGACACTTTAGCTTTTAGGCTTTTTAAAATGAGGCTAAGAGGCTGAACCAACGTTTCTGAATCTATTGCACAGCACCTCTAATGACTGCGCTGTACGATTAGTAGTTAACAGCACCAAATAGAGCACAAACTTCAGTGCATAGTTCTGAGTTTAGAGAGGCTCGGCCAGGATGAAAGGCGTAAAAGGTGTAACCATTGGCGTTAACCCATTCCTGAGGAATGTGCCATGCATTTAACTTCATCAGGTCTCAACATTGAAAGCGGGTGATGAATGCACGTCTGGCATATACAACGACTTAAGGTGGGCTACTTATGAACTAAGTCAGTGCGGTTATCCTTTGAAACAAGTCTTGTACCAAGGTGCGAACGCTAGACAGATGGAAGGCTTCAAGCGCGTGAGTTCAGGATCGAGCCAATGACATGACTACGTGGTCATTACTGGGCGCCTTGGATCTCTGCCCTACAAAAGCCCTCACACAGAATTATAGGTCTTATTGATAACATAGCACTACCGCTTATCCAGTTGTTTAAATCAGAAAAGTAACCAATTAACTCGTTTAAATGACATACCTGCTTCATTAAATATTTTCGTTGCGGTTGGCACATGCTGTTCCATATCCCTCTTCGTCTAAAATGTACAGACGAACTATTATAATTAACTTTGGCTTCGTATTAAGTTTCTAAATAAAAATCGAGTGGCTCATCTTCAAGAGAAATCTAGCAAAAGCCGTAAGAATATTTCACTGGAACTAATAATTCGACAAGATTTTCAAGAAGGTGGCTGCGTTGAAACAACATATTTTAAGTTCGGAGTGGCTTTATGGCTTTAATTTATCCTTCACCAATTCTCAAAGCTTGGATATTAAAATTCTAAGCTTGGATGATATTACTATTAGAATGAATCGTACTTTAAGATATGTCATGCATTGGTCTTCATTCATCACAGCAAATGTTCTTAAATTCGCATTTAGCCTATAGAATCGCTAGCGAAGACATAACCAATATACCAGTTCTTTAAATCTTCTTAAATAAATCTGCTACTAATTCTTCTCATGGAGGTATGAAAAGAAATGTTTGTCTGAGGCGCCAGGATCCAACCAAAGAGCACGCACTGAGAGCCTCTTCGGGCGCTAATTCGCACAAAACCAAAAGTGTATAGAAGTTTCTTCTACACCTCATTGAAAACTAACTATAAATTTTTTTATCTGTAAAGTTTTTCACATAGTGTTTGTTATTACTGAGAGAAAAGTCAGACCTTATCGTCAAGTTTTGTGTATTTGTCGAGGAAGCTACGGAAGAACGATTGGGCGGCAAGATTTTCCGGCTTCAGCGATGGCACGCCCATCACCTGCTTGGTCATCTGAATATTCTCAATTACCATATATTACCATATGGTGAGGAGAGTGGTACAAAACCAACTACGATATTAAAAAAGCAGATTTTGCTTAACCCTCAATCACTGTATTGATCAATTTCACCAGCACCTCTACAACATTTCGAGATGATGGCGATAAATTTGAAGAACTCACATCCATGAAGAATTTTTTGCCACCAGCTGAGAGATTTTCTACGTCAAGACCACCAGTTGCTGGATAGGCATGAAGAGCAGCCAGAGTAAACAAAATCAACACCAATGCTCTCGACATTCTGCAAAGAAAGCTCAGAAATGGTTCGTTACTTGCAGTTTAATAAAACTCTTCTGTTACTCAATTACACGGACATGAAAAATTTCAAAATAAAGGCTTGTAAAACATCTAAAAGATTTCGCATAAGGTTACAACCAATATGAGGGTAGCCTCTTGAAGTTGCCTAAATTTCTTCGTTTCAGTGATGAGAAAACTAACACAGAAGTATGCTATATTGGCAAAAAACGGATATAGCCTTTATTGAACAGAATAGGTGCACTCATTGAAAGCAAAAATAGGAGCTGGGGTACCTCGGCTGGAGCACAAAAAGCCTGTCTTCCCTCTCGATTCGGCCAATTGCTACTGCACTTGTCTGGGATCATCCCACTCCCTCCAATCCATGTGAAAGCGCACTAGCGCCACTATCGCAGGATTCCAGGAAGGAACGACTCGGTGAACCCTTAAGGACATTTCTAACCCACACGCAAAACTTCTAAAGCTATTTTGGGTGCTATATGTGAGGCAATGATTCAAATGGAGGAAGTGCATTGAACTGCACGCCGTGTTATTTCGGATAATTTCAAAAAACTACAGCAAAAAAATACTGGACGTAGAATCTATTTAGAATTATTCCATTGCATGTTTGACAAACAAGGAAACAGGGATGTAGATGTTACGCTAGGTAGACATCATATTATTCACTGTTTTTCTTAGTGAACAAGCACGGAACAAACGATGAGTATTTAAAAGGAAATTCCTGTTATGCGAATGGAAATTCATCTGCTTCCTTTGTCTGCTGAGGTTGCGAAAGTGTTTGACTGTACTGAATGCATGTCGATTTGACCCTCCCAGACTCTGAAGAGTGAAGAACCACCGAGACGTCAGCTATAGTGAATTAACAGGTGTTCTAATAACAACATCGTGTATGCTCCTCAAGAAAAACAGAAAACATCCATCTTTCTACTTCAGTCTGTTCAGCAAACACGAGGTGCTATTTTATTTCTTTATTTACGTACAAGCTGACGTTCCGGCGGATTTCGCCTTCCTCAGAGCCTGGAAGAGTCATGTTGACAGCAATCCACTCGGCCAAACACCTCCATAACCAAACAGAGAAAACGCTAAACCAAGATTTCAATCACATTTAACACAGCTCCGCACACTCACCGCTTTCTATGGGTCTTCCACTGAGTATGTCGCGTGAAGACCAACCGCACAGAATTCACATGGAAGCGTAATGTGCTCCTCCCATCAGCATAACAGGCTTATATACTTCCCAACATCACGAGTATTAATGAGGCATTCTTCCCTGCGGTTTATTTTCGGATTTTTGGAATTAATCCAGAACGCCTCGAGAGTTTTGCGCGTTTGCGTTCTTGATTCCTGTGCGAGGATCGTGACACGTACTTCGAAGTCCTCCGCGTTATATCTCTGGGTCTTATGATATGCGTGCCTGGTGGGGAATTTGGTTTACGTTTCCCGACTAGGTGTTCTTTTATGCGGACACAGAGGGGTCTGCTCGTTTCGCCAATGTATTCATCTTCGCACGATTTACAGGAGATCAGATAAACTGTACCCGAGCACGTGCAATCACTGTCTCTACCATTAGGACAAATTATGCATTTTTGCGTTGCACAGAGACGGTCGGATAGACGGTTACGAACTACCTGGCGCCTAAGATTACTCGGTCGCATTTCAACTACGTTTACGGAATTCTCTAGACCTGCCCTTCTTGAGCAGCGTTTTATAGCTGCACTTACATCATTTGAGATAAAGGTTAGGATGAACGGAACCTTTCCATCGCTAGAGTTGTCGTTTGAGGGCTCAAGATTTTTCCTACACCTATTTCGAGCTACAGTTTCGTAGCCATTGGAAATGACTATTTGCCGGCAAAAAACGTAGTTGAAATACCACCGAGTAATCTTAGGCGCCAGCTAGTTCGTTACCGCCTATATGAGCGTCTATGTGCAACACAAAATTGCATAGTTTGCTCCAAGGGTAAGCACGGTGATTGCATGGGCTCGGGTATATTTTATCTAATCTCCTGTAAGGCGTGCGGAGACGAATACATTGGCGAAACGGGCAGAACCCTCCGTGTCCGCATAAAGGAGCACCTAGTCGGGAAACGTAAACCAAATACCCCGCTAGGCACGCAATCAATGCCGAGGAAAGTTAATAGAAAGTCGAACGTGGGAGTTAAAACATCTATCTGTTTGGAATCGTAAGTGACTCACTATATTGAAATTGTGCTGGAGCCAAAGCTAGAAGAACTTGGCTGCGCTACTCCAGACTTCACATAACACTTTCCGGATGTTTCCTTCGAAGGTTCGTGCAGAGCGTTTAGTTAGTGATGGTCACAACACAGTAGTGTTTATCAGTTCTACGTGAACAAGTCTATTCTTGGAAATTAAAAGGCTAAGGCCCGCTATTCTACTTGCTGAAGAACATTGGAGAATATTACAACGAAGGGTCAGAACTACTTTGCAAGGTTGTTTTTCCAATAACGCTGCTCTTCGAACTGATCGACCCTCAAAGCCGCTTAAACAAGAAGAATAACTCCGCATTCAATGGTTTCTTTGAAATGCATAAGATTTCAGCCTATATCTTACAACAAGTGCACGGTGAGCAAAGATTTACTCAGGATAACGTCGCATAGGGCGTGTGTAGCGCAGTGGTTGGAGGCTCCGCTGTGACACACACATGGAATCGATCCCTGCGCCCATGGTCCACCAAGCCCTACATCCTCCGGGGTCGGCAAATTGGTACCGACTTGTCCGGGAGGATACGCTCGTTACATCGGTATGCCACTGCGAGTCATTGTAAAAGCCAGATATGCATTCAATCACCTCCAGCGATACTTAATGAAGTCGAATGCATGGCGCATCCCTCAGGGATTGATCAGCGCCGAGAGCTTTATCCTTTTTTTAACGTCGCACAGCCTGAGCTAAAAAACCTAGCGCTTAAAAATATTTTTGCAAGCCATTGCGGAGAGGAATGAATGTCTATTTCGCATATACAATGACCTACAGGGACTTTGCAACATATTACCTTAGCGATTCATCCTCTGTTAAGTGGGCTGGTAGCACGGGATAGAACCAACAACAACGTGTTTGTTGCACGACATCTCAACCAATACGTTACACATGCACTATGGTGAGCACGTTTATTGAAATTACCCGTTACGTTACGAAGCCGATCATCACAACTCAAACAGCATCTTTCGCACATGTTTTAACAGAAGAACGAAGGGAAACGTGAGAAACAGGCAAAATGTTTTATGAGGTGGATTTTTGCAAAAGTGAAAGAGTGACGGAGGTAAAGCTAGGCACCGCTTAGTGGTGGTGGATGTATGTGATTGTTTAAATGTTTCTTCCAGTATTATCGATATAGCAGCTGTTACGTCCTTCGCAAGAAAAACAACGCATAAAGTCAAAACAACAAAGTGAACAGCTGCCATGAACTGGAAGACAAAGTAGTGGGAATGTTCGTTGAGAATAAATCGAATAAAGCTCGCACAGAGGTTAGCACTCTCGCTTGAGACAACACTTTATTTCGCTTATCTGCCGCAACGTACGATGCCTAATTTTGAGCCTTTACGGACCTACCAGTTTTCCGACAATAAGCAATGATTTTTCGACAGCCAGAGGGCTCGTTGGCTTTGAACATGATATTATTGTTGATCAACGATCAGAAATCAAAGATGTCGTTCTGTACGCCAAACAGCCGAAGACAAGGTGTGCCAGACACGTAATGCGTATGAATGACAGCCGATAGACGAGAGCCCTTAGTGACTGGATCCCTCGGGATGTCAAACGTACCGCAGAAAGACCATCTACCCGATGGCCAGAGTTTTTCACGAAAAGACTAGAAGAAAGATATGATGCTCAACGAGTCCCTAGAGCGAGCAGAATCCACTGGGTTACTTTGGCACGCAACGGGGAAAAATGGAAGATCTGCTGGCTTCCGCTCGAGTCACTCGACCATCAACAGAACTACAGGTGATGATTGTAGAAGATATTTGCCTTGTCGTTCTATGGGTAAGCATGATGTGCATGGTGCTATTTACTACACTCTACTATGGTCCATCGTGCGAACACACTGCTTTCAGCATTTGGAAGTCTTTGGCAACTCATGTACTTCTTTTTCACGAGTTTTGTACCCGCACACCATACAAGGTAATGTGCAATATACAACCCAACGGGAACTAAAATAATAGTCCGTTACCACTTGGATTTCTGGTCAATTAACTCATTCGATAAACGATTTCTTGTACATTCCTACGTTCACAATAAAGCTTTTCCCGACCAACGTCCAACAAATTTGTTTCGAAAGCAACTTTCCTTTGATCTCGGTGTGACTAATCAATGTGTATTTTTTCATGATGAGCTTAAGTGAGGTTGTACTAGCTGATAATAACACCGACTTTTGCATGATGCAATATCCGGAAGAACAACAAGTTATGACCGGACATTATAGTTATATCGACCACCAGCATCGTGTATAAAAGGGCATCAGCAAGTGAGTATGCGTCATTCGATGAGATGGCCTGCTGAGGAAGACCTGACTCGACACGAAGGCGAAGCAGCCATAACGAGACCAATAACAAGCGTAGACATCGACTGGGATCACCGGCTCTGATGAAGACGAAGAGGTCGAAACGTTTGCCGAAAATGGATATATTTATCAAACTCGCGTAAGCTCATCAAGAAAGAATACATCTCTGTTTTACAAGCTATCGATTGATTACAATAATTGAAGAAAAGTTCATGTGTTAAAATTAACAACTGCAAAAAAATGAAACCTGCGGCGGTCGTACCGCCCCTCAGGCGACTTCCAAATGACTCTCATAGAGGTCACTCGTGGAGGACCTGTTAAAATTTCAAGCAAGGCTCCTTGTTCAGAATTTGGTTGTTTACAAAAAGAACAAATGCTCCTGATATTGCATCTTCAAGGTGAAGGAATTACGTGACGAAATAAATACCTTTGCTTCATATTAGTCCTCCCAAACATCATTCATCTTCGTGACCCGGAAATACGCCTGGGTATCGCAATAGCATGGAATTCTGGATAGTTAGCTAAAAGGAAACTTATTCAGCACAGAGTACAGTACACAATTACCCGTGGCTAACCCAGAACGAAAAGGACTGAACTTCTCTCACTCATCAAAACCATGCTGGTCTTTGTGATCTAAAAGTGTACAGAGCCCACTTTTTTCTTAGCTCTCGCACTTTACATGGACAATTAGATATCGTCCGCAAAGCATCAGATGTTAATTTGCCGAAGCGCAAATGCTTTTGGCGGGCTTCAACGATAGAACAGAGTTGAAAGAAAAAAAGTAAGGAATATTTTTTAGAAACCAAAGAACAGATTCAGCGATGTAGTGAAGCTTTAGAGAAATGTTTCGTAAATTATCTACACATTATTCTACTATATTTCCCATCTTTTCAGAGCGATCCTGCCACAAATATTGTTTTTTTTGGTTAATGGCACCACTTCTTGGGAGACGGGCTCCAATATAGAGCGGGGAAGTACCCCAGCTGGGCCTCTCAAGCTGATGACAAGGAGTCCGACGTTTCCATCAGGAAACCCAGCAAAGAGTAAACCAGTACAGAAACCACCACCGCCCTGATATCAAATTGGTCGGTTGGTGCCGAATCTCCTGATCCACGAACGCTGCGACTGCATGGAGCGGTGACGAACGGAGGCAGATTTCGGCTAGGCACACCGCGGGACGCCTGGAAACTACAGTGAATAAACCAGCAATTACTCGAAATAGAAATAATGCTAGGGCCTGCACAACCGAGGAGAGGGGTCATGCAAGTATCTAAGTAGCTAGGTTAGTAACAACCGGCTGCCGTTCGTCAACAATGTAAGTTTCTTTTCGACATGTTCTTTGTTTTCCTCTGTCTGTACTGTTCGGAACATCATCCATTCAAGTTTAAATAACGCCAAAACTTTTGTTGCCAATTTCGTTATACTTTGTTGCATTTACTGTAACATAGCTCTTAGAATTACTTACTTATTTAACTGGATACTTGGACGGCCCGTCTTCATTGAACATGCAGACTCCAGCATAACTGTCGTTTTTTGGAATTAGCTAGTAGTTCGACACCAGGACAGTGGTGGATTCTGGTATCGGTTTTCTCTTAGCCGGGCTTCCTGATGGAAACGCCAGGCTCCCTCTCAGCTTGGGAGATCCTGCTGAGAGGAGGAAGGCCACCCAGTCACGATGAGGTGGTAAACCTTTGGGAGGGGCTCTCAGAATTTGAATAAAGAAATGCGTTCTTCTTGAAGGTGGATCAGTTTCCGACTACGCACCAACGAACTAATCAATAGCGCATACTAATCGGTGAGTATAAACGACGGAGTAGTGTTTGCTTATTGTAGAAAGATTTCTGCAGATATGATGATGTTTAAAGCATCTAATCCAAGTGACAGCACCAAGCGAGTTTAGTAAATCACCGCGTACTCGCCACTCCTCATTGCGAGTTGACATCACACTGATATCCTCACGTCCTCACACAGGATTCTTTATCTAGGACGTAATGCCTAAACGTTATCAACCTGAAGAAAACCGATTTTCTTCTAACCTTGATATGACTGATTAACATGCAGTCTTTCAATGACGAACTAACAAGAGGTTGATAAATTTATTTATATGATCTTATAAACTGATCTTCTTTAGCCGATGCGAGGGTGGCATAGGTCTTCGGTGTCGTTGTGGTTGTTGTAGGTTTTGTTGGTCGATGGCTGAGGTTTCGGCGAAATAGTCCCACTTGTAACTTCACGGCTCTGAGGAAGGCGAAATCGCAGGTACGTCAGCCATCAACCAACAACACCAACAACAACGAAGACCTATATCAAGCTCGCATCAGCTAAGATCAGTTTATAACATCATATAAGTATCAACTATGTATGCCGAGGTTTATAGAAAGTTGGTCTTTTGAGTTATTAACAAGAGGTTGATAACAAAACGTTACACGGCAAGGTCTGGAGGCGTACGCCTTCCTAAGAGCCGGTTTGATCGGAGTTGATTGTACAGAGTTCGTCGTTCTTCCTATGTGGGCCTTTCATGAGGTCGTCTATTCGAATTCCTCGTAGTAACTCTTGAATGAAGACCCTCACCCGGAAATCCTCTTTTATACACAGCGGTTGTGGTTGATAGCGATTGGCCATTGATAACGACTTGTTTTTTTCCCGGCCGTATATAAGTGATGGAAATGACGTTTGAGTCAGTTTCCATACCTTCATTAGCATGTGAGGAGTGGGTGGCCCATTTGACCGACCATACTATATGGTCCAAATTATTCATATTGTACCAGTGGTGAGTGATCGTCTTGTTAAGAACATTTTGTCCTAAACCGCGAGTTAAGAGAGACCACCCACAACAAGCCAAACATGTGAGTGGCTTCTCATGATCTCAGAAAATTCCATCAACTGGCCCGTATCATCCGGTGATTTTTAAGATTTTTCTTTCAAGTATATTCTAGGATGCACTTTTTGTCCTCTGTTAATTCTTGCTCAAAAAGCGTAACTGATTAAAAGGAGAGTGTAGCGCAGTGGTCGGAGTTGCGTCCTAGTGCAAAGATGATGCCGGGTTAAACATTAGTAAAATCATCGAATTGTATATGAATGCCTTTTAGGGTCATGAATGCATATGAGGATTTCGTTCACTATCTTTTTTTTCAGTTACATTGAAATGAAGATGATATTTTAGAGGAAGTCGAAGACGATCAGTGGCAGTGAAAAAGCCGAAAAGACAAAGAACAATTGAAGAAAACTGAAGTCGTAAAGGAATTGGTTAAAGAAGTGGAAAATCCAGTGCCGATAAAAGGAACGAACGTGACAAACGATGATACCTGAGATGTTTCCAAGAGAAGACGTCATTTAGATATACAAAAAAGCGCAGCATGCGAGTGCAATTTGCAATTTTATGTTTGGAAAATAAATACGTTGGTTAATGTGATCGTTTCTCAATAGATGGAGTTTTCTCAAGGAGGTTTAACGGCTTCCCTTTACTAAAGGACCATCTAGCACAAGGTTCCGTGAACGAAAAGCATGTGGTTATCCAGAATATCACGAGGGTTCGATCTCCAGCTCTGCCAAGGATAGTTTTCAAAAATATTGATTAAAAGTGATTCCATCCTAAATTTTAATCTAAATGCTCATTGCAGCTTCTGTGACATCGCACAAAAACTTTTAGTTAAGAAACTTACGAAATTCCAGTCTATTTTAGCACCGATTTAAACGGGAGAGGGAGATGTGGAGTGAAATATTCAGCTAAGACATACGCGTTAACTACTTTTGTTAGCAGTTTTATTTCCTTCAATGCCTCATTGATACAGGTAGATTCATTCATGAGGGTTCGATCGCCAGCTCTGCCCATTCTTAAATGTACTGGATCGAACTTTGTAAGGACTGTTTGCAAACCAACAACACCTCTGAGCAGATGGAACGACAGATGGGTTGTTGTGGAACTTGTTCCTTGCCCATTTGCAGCGGTGTTTTCCGTTGTTGGAAGCAGATCTCCACGCTACTAAAAAGCAGTTACTCCCACGACCGACTTTCTATTAACCTCGGCATTGAACAAGTAATTCTTCGTACTCTTGTTGAGCAAACGCGAGGTGTTACTTTTATTCTTTATTCACGAATAAGCTGACGTTTCGGCGAGTAGGTCGAAATGGCAAGGGGTGCTGGTTCAAAACCATCAGTTATCTCTCAACTAAAAGTTGACTTACCAACAGGTCTCGTTTTGTACTTGCTTATAAAAACTCAAGTTAGTATCCAGCGACGATCTTTCTTCTACCGATCCATCATTGTTTAAGGTTAGATCTAGACCTAGCTGCGTAAACGGGCCAACAGATAGGATAACATTGTTTTTAACCCAAATATTTAACCAGTTGTTAAAACACATTGCAGCCCATCTTACGAATACCCAAACGTTTCTGGATCTTCTGCGTATTGCGCAGCCCAGCAGCGCGTACGTTATGGAGTCCTTCGACGTTACCGCCCTTTATACAAACGTGTCAAATGACTACGCAATGCAAGCCATATTCGAACTCCTTACACAACACGAAGGAGAAATAAACATGTATGGCTTCAGGATAGAGCACCTGATGGCACTCTTAAAAGAATGCTTGAGCTGCTCAATCTTCAGATGAAAGTACTAACTTGACCTTTCCAGGCTCTGAGGAAGGCGAAATCCGCCGAAACGTCAGCTTATTCGTGAATAAAGAATACAAGTAACACCTCACGTTTGCTCAACAAGAATACGAAAAAAAGCAGCTGTTTCCTTTTCTCAAACTTATCATCATATACGTTTGATAAGTGGGTGAATATAGTTTTCGAATTGAGGTCAGAAAATAATGGAATCGATATGCTGTCTCCAGGAACATCCCGTTTCACCCCAGTAAATGAAGAAAAAGTAAGAAAAAGTATAACATTCAGGGTTGATAAAACCCACTCATGTGCATCATGTGTAAGTGTACCGATGAATCTGTGCACTGTGGCAGTGATCCTAGAGAACTCTGGTGGCAAGTTACTGACCTTGGAGTGAAGGGAATCTCAGTTTGGCTCGGATCAAAGGCGGCGAATTTCTGTTTCTTTTAAAAAATTTTTTAAATACTAGTTTTTGCACGTACTCTGAGGATCCCACCACTTCCGACATTCGATCCGTTTTTCGTACCCGTCGTCCACTGAGATCCTCCAACGTTCACACGTGGCTTCGGCCGCTGCGTGATGATTTTCGTTTCATCTTGAATGTTGTAGAATGCTGGTAGAATCGATTATCAATGGAGTGTGGGATAGCCGAGCTAGAGCACTCGCGAATGGATTTTACCGAGTAATTTTTTTCTGGAGAAGCTGGGTAGCAATTTCTGACCCCAGAGGGATGAGAGGCTTGGAGGGACCAAAGTGGAAACCTTTTTGCTGAACTTCTCCTGAAAATAATTCTTAGTGAATCCACTGGCAGCATGACAACAACAGCAACAACGACAAACAAACAACAATAAACAATGGTGTATTCGCAAATTAAACAAGTCGCTGATAAAGATTTCTAGGAACTGGATGTAATTTGAAAGTATTTGTGCATCAATAAGTAGAGTGAAAAATTTGGTGGTGTTTCCTTCCGTGTTCCCTTTCTCGTTTTTTTGTCCTACTTGGCTCGATAAACAGCCGTCTCCAATGACTACGAAATTGTGACGACACGAGATAGGTTTAGAAGAAGTGCGAAGCTCAAAACGAAACAATTGGCCAAAAGAAAATCCGGTTTAAGGTGGCCTTTATTAGCAATGAAGTAAATGTAGCTATAAAACGATGCTTAAGTAGGGCAGGTCTGGAGGAAACGATTGTGATAGTAAAAATATCACCGGAAACTTTTCGTGGCCACTTAGTTCGTAACCGCGTTTATTACCGTCTAACACAAAACTGCTAAATTTGCCCTTACGGGAGGGTCGGTAACTACTTGAGTTCAGCTGCGATATACCTGATTTCTTGTAGAAATTGCAGAGATGAATATATTGGCGAAACGGGCAGACCGTTGTCAACCAGTACAAAAAACACCTTAATGCTAAAAGCGACCATTGTCCACTACACATCTCCTTTAAGGCTGTTCATTTTTCCCTGCCGTCCTTTTCCAATGCCTTTTGTACTGAATCTATGGGTTGCATACTAAAATGTGCCAATCGTCCGAAATAAGTTATGTTCCATACTTAATGACTTGCCACGAATTGTTTTTTAAAAGAATTTGCTCCTCATTCAGGCAATGACACTGCTGATCTTCATCTTCATTTTTAGGAGATTTTCTGATTAAGCCATTGTAGTTTCTTGGAATCCCGAGGTCAGCCAGGCCAATGTCTGCTCCAAGTCCTCGCTACCACATTCCTTGTGGATCAGAGGAAGATTTGCCATCATAGGACTTTGATTCCAGGTCGATGGTAGATCCTGGTATTGGCTCACTGTTAGCTAGGCTTCGTGATCGAAACGCCGGACTCCTTCTCAACTTGGGAGACCCTGCCAGTGGACGAATATCCCGCTGTAATCCGCAGACCGACACCACGGAACACCTCCAGCCACGATGAAGCGGTAAAGCGTTGGGAGGCTACTGAGAACTGCAGTGGCTAAACCAGCAAATATTCGAAATGGAAATTATGCTGGAGATTGCACAACCAAAGAAGAGAGGCAACTCATGTAACCTAGTAGGTAGGATAATAACAACCGCCTGCCATTCGTTAACAATGTAAGCCTTTTTTCGATATGTTCTTTATTTTCCTCTTTGTGCACTGTTCGGTGTGCATTATTCATTCGAGCTTTAATAACACTAAATTTTCGTCACTGGTTTTGTTTTGCTTTGTTCCATTCACTATAATACAGCCCTCAGAATCCTTTACTCACCTGGATGCTTGAACGGCCCCTTTTCAATATGCGGAGCCACGCATAACTACCATTTTTTCAGTTTTGCTGCCTTAGCTATCGTGGTCTATGGAGTCTCGAGGTAAGCCTAGCCAGAATCTGCCCCAGGTTGCCGCCAGCACTGGCAGTCGCTGCACGTGTAGATCAAGAGAACATTTGCCATTATGCGAATAGTTTGACACCAGAGTACTTGTGGATCCTGGTATTGGTTTACGCCTAGCTGGGCTTCCCGATGGAAACGCCGGACTCCTTCTCAGCTTGGGGACCCTGATGGGAAAAGGAAGGCCACCCAGTCACGATGGGGTGGTAAACCTTTGGGAGGGCTCTCAGAATTTAAATAAAGAAATGCGTTCTTCTTGAAGGTGGATCAGTTTCCGACTACACACTGACGAACTAATCAATAGCGCATACTAATCGTTGAGTATCAACGACGAAGTAGTGGTTGTTTAATGCAGAAGGATGTCTGCAGATGTGATGAAGTTTAAAGCATCTCATCCTAGTGACAACACTAGGCGATTTTAGTTAATCACCACGTAGTCGCCTCTCCTGAATGTGAGTTGCTATGACAATTATGTCCTCACATCCTCACACAAGATTCGTTATCTAGGATGCGATCTCTAAATGTTACCAACTTATAGAAAACCGATTTTCCTCTAACCTAAATATGACTTATTAATGTGGTCTTGCGATGACGAGCTAGCAAGAGTGCTGCCCACGCCTTTCTCAGAACCGGATTGATCCGAGTTGATTGTACACAGTGCAAGACAATACAATGTACAATCCTAATTGCGGTTATTGCTGACAGTGATTGGCCACTGATAATAACTTGTTTTTCTCCCGGCCGTATATAAGTGATGGAAATGACGTTTGAGTCATTTTCCATACTTCCATCAGCATGTGTGGGCCGGTTGGCCTATTTGATCGACCCTGCTATATGGTTCTGATTATTCACGTTGTATTGGTGAGTGATCGCCTAATTGAGAACATCTCGTCTTAAGCGGCGAGTTAAGAGAGACCACCCAAAACAAGACAAACATGGGAGTGGCTTCTCATAATCTCACGAAATTCCTTCAATTGACCAAAATCAGCCAGTGATTTTTAAAGTTTTCCTTTCCAATATATTTTAGGCTGCACCTCTTTGTTTGACCCTTGTTATTTTTGTTCTAGAACCATAACTGATAAGAAGACGAGCGTAGCGTAGTGGTCGGAAGTGCTTCCTAGTGCAAAGATGATGCCGGTTTAAACAATAGTAAAATCATCGAATTGTACTTTTAGGGTCATGAATGCATATGAGGATTTCGTTCACTATCTTTTTTTTCAGTTACATTCAAATGAAGATGATATTTTGGAGGAAGTATGCAGCTTAGAAGAAGGGCTCACTGAACGAAGTCGAAGACGATCAGTGGCAG
Organism: Angiostrongylus costaricensis; assembly: GCA_900624975.1. Lineage (NCBI taxonomy): Eukaryota > Metazoa > Nematoda > Chromadorea > Rhabditida > Metastrongylidae > Angiostrongylus > Angiostrongylus costaricensis. Next base: position 4,291 of record UYYA01000653.1, on the reverse strand, counting down.
CGAAAAAGCCGAAAAGACAAAGAACAATTGAAGAAAACTGAAGTCGTGAAGGAATTCGTTAAAGAAGTGGAGAATCTAGTGCCGATAAAAGGAACGAACGTGACAAACGATGATAGCTGAGATGTTTCCAAGAGTAGACGTCATTTAGATATGCAAAAAAGCGCACATGCGAGAACAGTTTGCAATTTTATGTTTGAAAAATGAATATGTGGGTTAATGTGATCGTTTCTCAATAGATAGAGTTTTCTCAAGGAGGTTTAACGGCTTCTCTTTACTAAAGGACCATCTGGCACTTGGTTCCGTGACCGAAAAACATGTGGTTATCCAGAACATCAAGAGAGTTCGATCTCCAGCTTTGTCCATTTTTTAAATGTACAGGATCGAACTTCGTAAAGATCTGCAAACCTTCAGCATCTCTGAGCAGATGGTACGATACTCCTCGCCTATTTGCTGCGGTGTTTTCCTTTGTTGAATCAATTCTTTGTTGTTGGAGAGCAAATCAAGACCTTAACAGTTTTATTTACCCCTAATCTTTTTATGGCAGGATATATTGCGAACTATACCCTTAATGATGCTGAGATATTTGCAAAATAGTCGGCTGCATTGTAGCGTATTCCAGATCTCAGCCTAGTGTTTGATACTTGCACGCTTTAATACCACCCCTCTCACCTTGCAGAACAGCCAGATTCGTCGTCAGTGATACAGCCTATATTACACCTTCGATCACCTATCACTTGTCACCTGTACTCTCGTTGATCGCCGAGTGACTCGAGCGGACGCCAGTAAATCGTCCATTTTTCCCTGTCTCGTACAAGAGTAGCCCAGTGGGTTTTGCTTGCACTAGAAACTCGTTGAGCATCATATCTTTCTTCTAGGCTTTTCGCGAGAAACTCTGACCACCGCTTCGGTGGTCTTCTTGCAGTGCGTTTGACATCCCGAGGAATCCAATCACTAACGGCTCTTACCCATCGGTTGTTATTCATACGCATTTCGTGTCTGGCACGTCTTGTCTTCAACCGTTTGGCCTACAAAACGGCATGCCTTATTTTTGACTGTTTCCCACTGCAAACAGCTACGGTCCTGAGTTTTGCAAATATCTCAGCATCATTGTGGTTGGTTCACAAATAATAGCCTGCAGTGAAAATTTGTAAAAGGCAGTAAATAAAAAGTGAACATTGTGATTTTTGATCGTTGGTGCATGTCGGAGCTACGAACACCTTTCCTTACTAGCATGACACGAGGTACTCCTAGCACCGTGCTTTCGACCGCGCGTTTAGTAACGGTGAGTGATTTTTCACCCTGTTACCCAGCAACCAGGTTTCTGAAGCATACGTTAACGATGGATTGAGTTGAAAAGGTGAGCACGAATCGGGTTTTCTTTTTTCTCCTCACTACATCCTCGATGCTTTTGAAAGCACCCCAAGTCGCTCGTTTCTTCTGCACAACTCTGGAGCTAAGTCGTTCATCATGTTGATTTTCCGACCCAGATAGACAAACTGGAGCATTCGGAGATATTCGTTCCGTTGGGAGTGAATGGAGCATGCGAAACCAATCCGTTCTTCATGAACATCGTTTTTGTGAGATTTAGTCAAAGACCGATCCTTCCACAGGCTTTATCAAAGTCGTCAAGCATACGTTCTGCTTGGCTATTGTTCGGTTTTATAATGATGATGTCATCAGCAAAGCGAAGATGGTGTAACTGTCGACCGTCGAATTTCACTCCCACATTATCCCATTTCAATGTTCTCATGACATTCTGGAGGGTGGCGATAAATAATTTTGGCGAGATGGTATCGCCTTGCCTAACACCTCTTTTGACGTCAATGTTAATATCGTTGTAGAATGGTGATATCTTGGCTGTGAAATGTTTGTACAGCTCACAAAGAATCTTTATGTACTGAGTAGGGACTCCTTGACTATCAAGGGCTTTCAAGACTGCTCTCATATCAACTGAATCGAAGGCCTTCTATAAATTTATGAAAGTGGGACAAAGCGGCCTTTTGCACTCTCGCGATAGTTCATTAAGTCTTGTTATAGTGTGGATACGGTCCATCGCACTAAATCTACTTCGAAACCCTGCGTGCTCGCATGGTTGCCCTTCGTCCACTGTTTTGTCAGTCTTGTTTAGGATGACTCGAGTGAGAAGTTTGTTGACGATAGACAGTAAGCAGATTGGGCGATAGTTGGCGACATCGTGCAGGTCACCTTTCTAGAACAATAACACGGTCTTGCTGGTCTTGCAATGAGTAGCGACCTTGCATTCAGACAGGTAACTTGTGAAGAGCCGAGCCAGTGTGTTTGCGAGGACTAGCGGAAGGTTCTTCAGGCGTTCTGGTCTTATCCTGTCCGGGCCTGGTGCTGTTCGATTTTTTCCCGACGAAATGGCATGTCGGATTTCCGAAGGGAGAAAACGGGTGGTGCAACATATCCATCATCCTGTATTTCATATAACGGAACGTGGACGTCGCTATCAAAGAGATCTGAGCAATATCCGTGAATGATTTTCTTCACGTAATTTCTGGACGTTGTAACTGTTCCGTTTGGACATCGAAGTGCTACCATCTAGGTCTTTTAATTGGCAAAGTTTCGGTGAGCTTTGCGAATGCTTTTTCCAGCTTCTGTAGCTTCGACCATTATTGCTGCTCTTCTCTCTTTAAGATCTTCTTTTATCGCCTGTCTAGATTGTTTCGCAATTTCGGACGTCAGTGCGCGGTTGTCCGCAGCTCGCAGGATCCCACCCCGGCGGATTAGCTCGAGAGTTTCTGTAGACAGACGTCTTTTGGTGACTTTCGAACTATCAGGTTTCATAGCGCTGACGTGAAGTTGTTTAATGAGCCGATCGTATTCCTCGCCGATGTTATCGACAACGGTATCTTCCAATAACCGACTAATGAGTTGAATAATTTCCAATTTATAGTCGTTTTTGGACCTCGTTTTTTGAATTTAGCGCCTTTTTCTCCTTTCTGCGATAGATGGAATCGTGAACGAATCGTGCGTTCTACATGTTGAGGAATCCATTCGTTAACAGCTGTTGTCCATCGGCTGCCCTTCACACGCATTACGTGCCAGGCCCACATGATCCTCCTTACTCGACATATACGTCATAGATCTAACATCGTTCTTTCGACTGCGACGTTATATAATGCTAAGTGATCTGTAATCCCACTTTAATTATGTTGTTACTTGTTTCAATATCACATTTAGCATCCTCTATGGATCCTACTTCTTGAATTCTATTGGTTTTCCAACATTTACCATGTACGAAAGCGTTCAAGTTTCTAATTCTTTTATTCTGCAAATGCTTCTACTGCTGCTGGAAGATTTTTTCCTCTTTATCATGAATTCCGCTAAACGGTGGTCGAGTCAACTCCACACGAAACTTTTAGATAGCCATTTAGAACGTTTGAACTTAGATTAGAAGGAGTTAGTTTGCTCAATGCAAGTCTGGCATCTTCTTCACGACCTCGGACGGAATGGTGCCTTGGTAAGCACGATGAGTGCTCGAACCACTGCTTAGGAAGGTTGGGCTGTTCGCTTGATAATGGTTACCACTGCGCTGACCTATTTTCTGACTAATAGGACTGGTTCTGTTGCGGTAGTGATTCCGCTTATCCCGAACGTAGCACTGCTTCGACACCTGAGGGATGTGTCATTCACGCCATTCATTTGACTTCACCAGGCATCGTTTGAAGATGACTGAATGCATATCAGGCCTTTACAATGACTCGCCGTGGCCTACCGATGTATCGAGGTAGTACTGTTATTCTTCCAGACAAGTCTTGAAGCAATGCATCGACCCCAGAGGGATGGAAGCCTAGGTAGGCCTTGGGCGCGGAGATCGATGCCACGTGTGTATTACAGGGCGCCTGCGACCACTGCGCCACACGCGCCCTCAGGCACCACAATTTCGAAAGTGCTATACTTACTACTGTAATCGCTTGTTTATATTTTGTTGTCCTTATTCATTCGTTCTGAAGACATTGTCCTATTGTGCGCGTGTATGCTAATAAATGTGCTTCGAGTTTTCAACCTTCATGAAATGCAGATGAATTTGCGTTCACGTTCGTCTGAACGCCATGTGTTTCCTCACTTCACAAACTTCTCATGAAATGAAGTGCCACAAAAGGAGATAAAGTTTCGACACGTTTATTCTTTGCAGGATATAAATTTTTAATGACCATGAACTTGAACGTTTGATGAAGTATAAATTATGATAGTTCCCAAGATCGACTTTCTCTTAACCTCGGCATTGGAATATGAATGTGTCGTTTTCTTGCTCAGCAATCGCGAG
>UYYA01000652.1:0-40587 GCA_900624975.1 Angiostrongylus costaricensis | reverse complement strand
GCATAGGACCCAGAGACATAGCGGGGACGACTTCGAAATATGTGTCACGATCCTCGCACGCGAATCGAGAACACAGGCGCCCAAAATTCTCGAGGCACTCTGGATTAATTCCAGAAATTCGAAAATGAACCGCAGGGAAGAATGCCTCATTATCACGCGTGATATAGGGCAGTATATAAAACTGCTTTTCTGATGTGAGGGGCACATTATACTTCTCTGTGATTTCTGTGCGGTTGGTCTCTACGTGGCATACTTAGTGGAAGCCTCATAGGAAGCGGTGAGTGTGTGAAGCTGTGTTCAATGTGATTGAAATCTTGGTTTAGAGTTTCTTTGTTTGGTTATGGAGGTGTCTGGCCGAGTGGATTGCTATCAACTTGACCTTTCCAGGCTCTGAGGAAGGCGAAATCCGCCGAAACGTCAGCTTAATCGTGAACAAAGAATAGTAACACCTCGCGTTTGCTCAACAAAAATACGAAAAAAATTACTTGATCAATGCCGAGGTTAATAGAAAGTCGGTCGTGGCAGTTACTAGGTGTTGTTTTTTCACATTGGCTAATTTAGATGTGACATCTAGGCTGGTTATCCTTTTTCGATGCCGTGATAAAACTGCTAATGAAGCTTTCCATATTAAAAATCAAAGGATAGATGGACCTGTGAACCATCGCCTTGGCTTCGTAGTAAATAAATTGCTAGTTTAGGATACTATAGAATAATCAGATTTTTTTGCCCTAAACCAAAATAGGTAGAAAGCTATTTGGAAGGTCAACGGTAGCGTTCTCATGGCAAGGTGCCTGCTGTGTCACAAGTTTTCCACTCTCGAATTCAAATCAAGTTCTCATCTCTATTGTTCACCAGTTAATAAAACAGAATAAAAACTATGTATTCTTTATGTATTCTTTCTTTGATGAGCTTATACGAGGTAGATAATGATGTTTATTTTCGGCTAACGTTTCGACGTCTTCGTCTTCCTCAGAGCCGATGATCCGAGTCGATGGTCCTCGCTTGTTATTCTCCTCGACGTGGCAGCTTCGCCTTCGTGTCGAGTTAGGTCTTCTTCAGTGAGCCATCTCCTCGAATGAGGCATCCTTACTCAGTGATGCCCTTTTATACACGATGCTGATGGTCGATATAATGTTAATGTCCGGTGATAACAACTTGTGTTTCTTCCGGACATACATCATTGCGCACATCGTGCAGAAGTCGGTGTTGTTATCAGCTAGCACAAAGCGTAGTAATATTAAGAATAAAAAATAGTAAGAAAGAATGCATATTGATTAGTGATACCGAGGTTCAGGAAAAGTCGGTTTCGAAAGAATAAAAATTGACAAAAAACTTGAGCCTTCTACCAAATAAAATCTCTTCTTCTTAATAACACATCGCGTTTGCTCAACAAAAATACGAAGAAAATCCCTTCTTAGTTACTTCTAATCTGTTGATAACGTAAAACCTTGGGAAAGTTCGTAAAAAAAACTATATGTGTGACCACAGATGTGATAAAGTGAACATAGTCAGCAATGAGCTCTTATTATACCTGAGATAAAACGAATGTAAGTAATGCAGTCGGTTTTTATTTACCGCCCATTCTTTTTTTGTGGAAGAGTATGACGTGAAATGCTAGGGTGGTAGCGAGGTTCTACCCACGCCACAGACACTTGCGGTCTCGCGTTTTGCAGAAACCTCAGCATTATTGTAGCGAATATGAAAAATTTAAAGTTCTCGAGTGTTTATTAAAAGTTAGGTGATGGCTTTTTTCCTAATTAGGCTTTATTGACGCAGGAAAAAAGTCCACTAGAAAAATTGGCTTAATTGAACTATGTTTATTGGTCATCATCAGCTCTTTTGCTGAACTTCCTTTCACGACAAGTGGAGCACACGTACTCTTTCAAGTGAAGTTCACCATTTAAACGGGTTCTAACCTTTATTTACTGGCTGTTATTTTTTCACGGCATGGTACTGTGTAAAATATAACCACAAAGATGCTGATATATGAGCAAAGCTTGAAGTCTCAGGTTCCCTTCGAAGCCGTGATTTCCCTTTCTGGAGGCTCGTGTGTTATCCATTGCACCAACTGAGATCTTTACTTTGCCTTTCTCTCAGCCGACTTTTATCTTAACGGTGTTATTAGCAACAAACTCTGTTTGAATTCGTAACTCCTTTTCAATTTCTTTTGCAGTGATTGCTTGTTAATGCCTTATAAACGTGTTCTCTTCATACTCTTCCTAACACCTATAATACAGTTTTTAGAACATATTAAACATAGTAAGTGCTAACTTTATTTCAAAAGCAGCTGAGGTAATTTTCTAGGCTGTTTTGGGATGTTTCTTTTCCAGTTAAATTTTTTGGTAGAAGCACAAAGTTATATAAAAGAAACGATTTAAAAAATAGAATCATTGGCTAGCAAACTTCGGCAACTGCATCAAACTGTACGGCAACTTCGATCCGATGATTCCATCCAAAAAAAGAGCAGTATTGGATATTTCAACAGAACCAGAAGTGGGAACACATAGTGAACGCTTTGCGTGAGAACTTTTCCAGAAGTGGTTTGCTTTCACATTTATTGTAACTCCATTTTGTAAATTACAAAACAGCAATCCAGTATGTCTCCTAGACCCTGGTTCATATCCTGGCTGTGGCTCGCTCTTTGCAGCCATAGCGTTTTTAGCAAATAATTTAATATTTTATCCTATTCACTCTGACTCGATATAACTACGAGTATTCACACACGTAATGAAATAACTGCTGTTAGACACACGACTTGAAGCACTGCCTTCCACTGCGAGGATAGTTCAAAGCACCCACAGCTCTGAAACATGAGTGGGACAAGGATGGACTGTTATGTTCTGATGAGCTGAGTTTAGAGCATTCTTTCTTTGATGAGCTTACACGAGGTTGATAATGATGTTTATTTTCGGCTAACGTTTCGACGTCATCGTCTTCCTCAGAGCCGATGATCCGAGTCGATGGTCCTCGCTTGTTATTCGTCTCGACGTGGCAGCTTTGCCTTCGTGTCGAGTCAGGTCTTCTTCAGTGAGCCATCTCCTCGAATGAGGCATCCTTACTCAGTGAAATATTACTACGCGTTGTGCTAGCTGAGTTCAGAGTGTTCGGAGCTTCGTGTTTGCTCGAAACGTAACCTGCATTGATTGATTATGCAAGGATATCACTGAAGTGGTCATCGTGAGCGATGCTATATGGAACACTTTAACTGCCCCCGTTTTTAAAAGAGGTGGGTGAATTAAAACTTTCAGCATCGGTCACGAGCTTAACATTGAGTTAATTGAGTAGTTAACGAGTAGAGCAAACGATTATTAGACGCGCTCGTTATAGTGGCTTGCATATTTTCATTAAGTGCAAAGCAATAATGAATGTTGGGACATTATAACGCTCTTTCGATGAGACTGCGAGCACTCCCATATCGGAAGGAACAACTGCTGTGGACATTCAGATCACTGGGGCTCTACAGAAGGCGATCGCGCCGAAACGTTGGTAACGGAAGAATTTTCATAACAGCATAAGTAGGCTTGTAAACGAGGCAATGGTTATGCACGCGACGTTAATTAAAAGCCTACCCTGAAACAAAAAAAAAACAAAACTGGTTTAGATAGGTATCCAACCATCTTTTGCCTGCCCAACAATCACACGCTGATTTCGTCGATTAAAAAGTTATCCCTAGTTTTCATTTTTATTTAAATGAGCCGTCAAAGACATTTTTTGATAATTTAATTTTTATAAATTTTATCAGCTGCTTTTATCAAAAACCACGCTAGAAAATCGAATGAAGGGAAATTTTTTTTTGTTCTGGGCAATAATAACTAGCGCTGTGGCGAACCCGAAGAGTGACATCCTATTCAATTCTCACCAATCTTTTTTTGAACTGGACATTAATTTTTTCTATTTTTAAAGTTTATATCAAGTTAAATCCTTACAATCTTCATTGATAGCGCGGGGTAACCCAGTAGCTAGTTATGAAGTCCTTTAGGAAGCAAGGCGCTGGTTCAAACCCCCCGCGAACAGTCTACATGTAAGAACGCCTTAGCTCGTCTATCTTCAAGGTTGCAAAAAAGCATCAGTTCGACTAGCATTGTATTACATTCATGTAGAAGACGAAATTCTTAAGCTTCAATGGAAACAACAACCGAAATGTTCGATAGCCTTCGTGGATGATGGATGCGAGGAAAACAAATGTAGACCAAGAACTGCTGGGATCCGCACACCATATGTATGCTGAGAAAGCAATGCCGACGGCTGTGCTGTCCCCACCCTGTCCCGGACTTCCCATCCCGGTCTCTCATCCCTTCGGGGTTAAGAAGTTGGTACAAGATTTGTGAGGGAACACTTCACTTTATACAATCAAAGTCGAAACCCAATACAATCAAAGTCCGGCTGTTCCGTGACTCCAAGGAGAATCGACTCCACCACCATTCAGCAACATATAGGAAGAAGATAAGCAGCAGCCGAACCCAAATGTGAAAAATTCGGAGGGCTTTGTAGAAGAAAGGCGGCTAATCAAATGCAAGAACTCTTAGAATCCACATAGTTGATATGAAGTGAGTAGTGTAAAAAAGAGTAAAATTAAAACACTTGGAAGTGAAGGATTGTACAAAAATTGGTATCACTTCGCAAGACCAACTATCTACTAACTTCGGCATTGATCAACAATTCGCTGTTTTTATTCAATGAGCAAACACGAGCTCGGTATTATAGCATTTATTACTACACGATAGCCGACCTTTCGGCGGTTTCGCCTTCTTTAGAGCCTGGACCCCAACTCATGTAATCGCCGTACTTACCGTTAGGGTATATTATGCAATTTTTCGTTGTACATGGATGGTCATGTAGGTGCCTACAAACGAGCTGGTGTCTTAGAATGTCCAGCCGTTCAGAAATGGAGGCCAGTTTTTTCTTGGTTTCTCACGGGTGAATGTTATATACTCTGACTGTTCGCTCAGTAACTCATCTCATCGTCCGTCGCCTCTTGTGTAGACCGTATGACAAAACATCTATATATCTTCAGTAGAGTAATAGCAGAAGATCGATTGCTGGTGCTTCTACCTTAGACTTAAAGACAATGGAATGGTTTGGTGAGATTCGCTGTCCCATTGCCAACCGTGTAATTTGTGCGTAATATTTCCAAGAGCATCAAAAGTATAAATAGTTTGCGCAAGTCTTTAAGGAGATTATCAACTCAATTATCATGAAACCACACATATTTACTGCACCTTAGTGCTGCACAAGAAGCTCGTGGATGGCTTACATTACGTACTCATTCGACACGTTTGTATAAAGAGCTGTAACATCGAAGAACTTTATAACGTACGCACTGTTAGAAAACGTGTTACTCAGACGATCCAGTAATAGTTGGGTGCTCGTGAGATGGGCTAGTATGTGCTTCAGTAACTGGATGAGAAATAGGTTTAAAAACCAAAGCTATTCTATCGGTGGGCCCAACTACACATCTGATAACGGATTTAACAATAAAAGTTGAAGGATCGGTAAATACCAGATCATCAAAATATACTGGCTTATGAGTTCTGATAAGCAAGCGTAAGACGGAACATGTTGATAATTCGATTTTGAGATGCGAAACATCTGATGGTTCTAAACCTGCCGCGTTTGTCACTTTGTCACTCACTCATTCGTTGTTTAATTTTCGATATTGGCTTTTGAATTCCCTTTCAGACGATGGGCCGTAAAGAGAAGAGTCTTCAAGATGTTTTTTCGCTATCTCAACATCTAAATGGAGAGGAATTACTACAAACTCTCCACCCTTATCACTAGTTGGTAGTCTAGTAGTCTTTGTTATTACAAACTCTCGAAACTGTCGCATACTAGATTTCTGCACTGCTGTAAGGTTTGAACTAAACTTTCTCACGCGATAGTGGTTAAGGACTTTGAGAATTTCGGTCGAACACGTGGGAAAATTGCTATCTACTTTGTCATTGGGTTTTGCTGTCTAAAGAACGCTGTGCGGCTGCTTTTCACCAATTAGCTGGCTTACAACGAATGAAACTGTGGGTGTTTAGAAGAAGTTGTTTAATATTCGAATGAAAATTTATATGATAAGCTTTATCTGATGAGGTAACGAAAGTATTTGGCTAAGTAGATTGCATGTCAATTTGACCTTTCTAGGCTTTGAAGAAGACGAGACCGCCGGAAAGGTCAGCAGCTATTGTGTGATAACAATTCCTATAATACAAACCTCGTATTTGCTCGTTGAAGAAAAACAGTGAATTCGGTATCAGTTCCGATTAACAGGAATAAGTTCCGCATAGCTGCTTAGCATATTCGTCTTGTGAATAAATGTCGCCACGACAGGGCGAAATTCGGGGAACGAAAATTAGTAAAATTTCTCTTAAACCGTTTTATGGGCCGAAGATATGGCTTTGTTCCACACTTCTCAACTTGTAGCGCTTCTCAGAAGCCTTCATGCACACGCAGTGAATAGTACTAGTCAATGCCTCACGCAACCGCCGCTCTAACACGCCGACAAAAAGAGACGAAGAGCTCATAAAGGTGGGAATTGCTTCTGTTTCCTAGCAAGTGAGTTTCTTCCGACCATTTTCTTGTGAATGAACGTAATAAACGCGCAAGAACAAAGTCACGTGACACTATGAAACAGAATATAGCAGAATTCCACCAGCAGAAGAAATGAAAAAAACCCAGAACTCGCTTCATTTCTTTTTTTTGTTTTAATTGTATTATATAGCTTGTTGTTGATTATGTTATTCACATGGCCAGAAAGAAATCAGAGTTATCTTTTAACATGTTTTTAAAGTGTTGAGCTTATACGAGGTTGATAAGTATATTTATTTCAGCCAATGACTCGACGTCTTCGTCTTCACCAGAGCCGATGTGATCCGTATTGGTGATCCAGTGTTATTCGTTATCTCGATGTGGCAACTTCGTTGGACTGTGGATTTCAAGTGTTCCCACCTCCGACCCAGAAAGAGCTCCGAATATATTGATCAACCTCGTGTGAGCTCTACAATTTAAGAACATGCTGATTATTTCTCAAGTTAGGTGACAGTCGGTTGAAAATTATCTTCAAGCAGTTCGCAATTATATCTCGTTCTGTAATACTCACCTAAAAATGTGAAAACCGAAGTTATTCCCGATTCTTTTTGTTCAAAAATTACTCTTGAAATCACCTTCTGCTGAACTGCGAGAGTACGTCCTCGTTCTTCTTAGCCTCTTGTAGCTCCAAACTCTCATTCACAAGAAGCAATGATAACTGCTTCCTTAAAAAATTAGATTGCTCGTTATCATATGATATGTGGCTCTCACTGACGAAATCGGTAAGCTTGCAGGCTAGGTAGCGTGTCCTCAGCTGATGGATAGGTGTTAATCGCGGACCAAAAGCGACCTCACGCTTCCCAAAGAAGCATGTGGATCAAAGGTATAGAATCGCCGTTTCCGCTGCACCCGATTGGAAACATACCCTCTGTGTTTACGAGGACGTATTTCCGCATGTGTGTATGTATATGTATATTTATATATACATATACATGCATGTATATATACGTGTATATATATATATGTATATATACGTGTATATATATATATATATGACACTTGACACTTGAACGGCACGTCCTCACTAGTTGTGCGGACTCCAGCATAGTCACCATTTATCGAAGATTTGCCATTGGTCGCTTAGCCATTATGGTTCCCTGGAATCCAGAGGTCAGCCTGGCCAAAGTCTGCCCCAGATCTTCACCACCACGAGCAGTCGCAGCCCTTGTGGATCAGAAGGAGATTTACCACCATGCAACTTTGATACCACGACGGTGGTGGGTCATGGTATTGGTTTACTCTTAGCTAGGTTTCCTGATGGAAACGCCGGATTTCTTCTCAGCTTGGCAGACCCTGCCTGGTGGACGATTCTCCCACCGTACATCGCAGTCCGACACCCAGAAACACCTCCCAGCCAAGATGAGGAGGTAAACCGTTGGGAGTACATCACGTGTATCACCTGTAGTTCCGTTGATCGTTGAGTGATTCGAGGAGGCACGAGTAAATCTTCCATTTCTCTATGTCGCGTGCTAGAGTACCCAATAAGTTCTGCTCGCTCCAGAGACTCGTCAAGAATCATATCTTTCTTCTAAGCTCTTCGTGAAGAACTCTGACCATCGGGTCGGTGGTCTTCCTGCAGTGCGCTTGACATTCCGAAGAATCCAGTCACTAACGGCTCTTGTCCAACGCTTGTGATTAGTACCCATTACGTGTCCGGCCCACCTTATCTTCGACTGTTTGGCGTACGGAACGGCATCTTTGATTTTTGATCGTTGACGCAGATCGGAGCTTCGGATCCCATCCTTTAATTGTGTAGAACGGGATACTCCTATCATCGTCCTTTCGACTGCGCGTTCGATAACGCTGAGTGACCTTTCATCCTGCTTAAGCAGTGACCAGGTTTCAGACGCATACGTTAGGGCAGGAAGTACCGTTGAGTCAAAAATGTGGGCACAGAGTCGGGTGTTCATTGTTCTCTTCACTACATCCTCGATGCTCTTGAAAGCTCCCCAAGCCGCTCGTTTCCTTCTGCTCAGCTCTGGAGCTAAGTCGTTCATCATATTGATTTCCCGACCTAGATAGATACAACTGGAGCATTCGAAGATATTCGTTCCGTTGAGCGCAATGTGTTTATAAGGACTGGCGAAAGGTTCTTCGGGTTTTCTGATCTTATCATGTTTGGACCTAGTGCTGTTCAAGTTTTCAAGACGAAATGGCATGTCGGATTTCGGAAGGGAGAACCGGTGGTACAACGTATGCATTCTCCTTTATTTCATATGACAGAAAGTGGACGTGGCAATCGAAGAAATCTGAGTAGTATTTGTGAATAGTTTTCTCCATTGCCTTTCTGGACGCTGTGACTGTTCCGTCTGGGCGTCGAAGTGCAATCGTCTTGGTCTTGTAATTGGCGAAGCTTCGATGGGCTTTGCGAATGCTTCTGGCGTCTACAAACTTTTCACTCGAGTCATCCTAAATAGGATTGACAGAACACTAGAAGAAGGACAGCCATGTGAGCAGGCAGGGTTTCGAAGAGGATTTAGTACGATGGACCACAACCACACGGTAACACGGATCACTGAAGCATCGCGAAAGTACAGAAGACCACTCTCTCTCACTTTCATCGATTTAAAGAAGGCCTTTGATTCAGTTGAGATAGAAGCAGTCCTGGAAGCCCTTGATGGTCAAATAGTTACTACTCAGTACAGAAACAGTCTTAATGAGCTGTACAAAAATTTTACAACCAGGATATCATCATTCTACAACAATATTAACATCGACGTCAAAAAAGGAGTTAGCCAGGGAGATACCATCTCGACAGAATTATCTATCGCCACCCTCCAGAACGTCAAGCGAACATTGGAATGGGATAACATGGGAGTGAAAATCGTTGGTAGGCACTTACACCATCTTCGCTTTGTTGGTGAAATCGTCCTTATAACACCAAACATTAGCCAAGCGGAACTAATGACTATCGACTTTGATAAAGCCTGTGGAAGGACTGGTTTTCCGCCAAATCTCACAAAAACGATGTTCATGAAGAACAGAATAGTTTCACATGCGCCATTCACGATCAACGGAACCAATACCTCCGAATGCTCCAGTTATATCTATCTAGATCGGCAAATCAATATAATGAACAACTTACCTCCAGAGTTGGCTAGGAGGAAGCGAGTGGGTTGTGAAGCCTTTAAGAGCATCGAAGATGTTGTGAGGAAAACAAAGATCACTCGACTCCGTGCCCACATCTTCGACTCCACGATTGTTTCTGCTTTAACATATGAGTTAAAAATTTTGTCATTACATGTACATGTCAGTGGCATGAATGATCACTCAGCGTTATAGGACGCGCAGTCGAAAGGTCGATGCTATGAGTGTCCCGCCTCACTAGAGGTGGCAAGAGGTCGAAAGCTCTGACCCAAGCCAAAAACCAAAATTCAAAGAACCACTTGTGCACGCAGAATTGTCGAAAATCGGGTAGACCAGACACGTAATGCCTTTGAATGACAACCGGTGGATATGAGCTGTAGCGACACTATATTCTCCAAAGTATCAAAGGCACGGTGAGACGATCACCCTCTCGAGTCCCCTCCATGATCAACAGAGCGGTAGATGATACAGGTGATGTGGCCCTTAGCTATTATTCCATTCGGCTGCCATGTAAAGACGTAGTGACTTTCGGACGCCTTAATGCGTACATTCATCTGAGACATTCATCTTCATTGTGATTCAAAGAGAGATTTACTGCTCTAATCCACAACATGAATCTCTCTGTAAGAGGAATCTGTAAGATGGTGAACAGCCAACCGACACAACGGTCAAACAACGGTTTAACATGCCGATTCTAAATCAGTGACCATCAAAAACTGAAAAAATGACGTTTTTTGTAAAACATAATCAGAATTACGGAAGATGTAATGCGAAGCACCAAATTAAGAAGTTCTCCAATAATCTCTGCAAGATTTAAGGAAAAGCGTCGACCGAAGTTGCTCTTAGCAAAGCACAACAGTTACGGAAACAAAAGTGTTGAAAGTCTAGTGCCACCTTATTCTATTCGTTTAAACGCTTGTAGAAACCGTGGTTTACCTCTCGTTCAACTAAACAATAAATCTTAAGGCCTTCATGAAGAGCAATCGGGAATCTGTTGAAATACTAGTCCTCGTTTCCATTAAATTATACGATTAAAATTGTTTCTCTGTGAAGCAAACGTATCGTTCGATTTGTTGAGACGCTCCCGTTATAATCGCTCAAATCTCTTTTCACTAAAGCATATAGAACATATTCCAATACTCTACAGGCTCGGCTTAACTAGGTTCATTGCGAATTTGGGCTCCCCAGATCAATCTTATTGACGGGTGATTGCTGATGAAACCGATCGGTAGAAAACCTGCTGACAGACATGAGAAACAAAGGACCCACACTGTGATGGTGTCCGCGTTAGCTCCCGGAAAGGGTAATAGCGCGTTCGTTTCCCACCGCAGACACCTGCGTTCCGGAGTTTTGCAAATATCTCAGCAACATTGTGGTTATTCTGAGACTGTGAACCCTTTCAGACCACTTTAGAAACAAATTTATTGTTTTATTTAACTTACTTTGCTGGTAGAATAACCTGCATTAACCATAATCGATGAGTATGCATACTGTCACGATATCTCGTTACCGTTTAGGAGACTGCCTTTTACAATAACACATAGGAAACTAAAGGGTTCAGATCCTAATACCAGTAGTCTTTTTAAAATCTGCGGAGCTCGTCGAGCAACCGGCAGGAAAATGATGAGTGAGAAGAAATTATGTCTATGAGACCGTAAAAGATATCAGAAAAACGGTCTTCAGTATACGCATCTGCTAGGCGATTCAGGAGAAACAGCGTCGCGAACAAGTTCCACCGAAAATCCACGAATCACCACTCTTCGGAAACAACCTGTGAATGATCCATTGAATTGGTGTCGCAGTGGATGCGTGGTGCGTCCCCCTGAAATAACTGCAACTGGAATTAATTAAGAAAGGGTAAATGTTGTTTTTAATACAGAACACATTCATCACCATTCCAATTGAAAAAGATAGTATTCCGCTTCGACCTTTAGAAACATATTAGTGCAAAGCTCAGCTGTTTCTTATACAAATCTTTTAGTACTGACTTCTTCTGGAAAGTCTTCTAAACTAACCTAAGAAAACAAGTCCATTCGTATTCAGGCGTGTGGCTCCTTCAGCTAACATCATCGTTGTCGTTTTACCATCGACGTTTATTGCGGTACGATTTTTTTCTCTGTGATAAGAACCTATAGCGAACGTGGAACAGAGGTAACCCATGGTTTTTATGAGATTTTTCAACTATGCCTCAATAAAAGATTAAGTTGAATTTTTCGAGTCTTGAATGTTTTTGATTTTGATTGAAGATTTGATTTGAATTTTGAAGAAACTAAACTGTAAATCCTCCCAACGGTTTACCGCCTCATCGTGGCTGGGAGGTGTTCCTGCATGTCGGACTGCGATGAACAGCGGGGGATTCATCCCCTGGCAAGGTCTCCCAAGCTGAAAAGAAGTCCGGCGCTTCCATCAAGAAACTTAGCTAAGAGTAAACCAATACCAGGATCCACCACCGTCTTGGTATCAAAGTCGCATGGTGGCAAATCTCATTCTGATCCACAAGGGCTGCGACTGCCCGTGGTCGTGAAGACCTGGGCAGACTTTAACCAAGCTGACTTCGGGACTCCAGGAAACCACAATGGCTTAACCAGCAAATATTTAAAAGATGAAGATTATGCTGGGCCCCGCACAACCAGTGAGAACGGGTCATTCAAATATTAAGTATCAGGTAAGTAACTGTAAATTTCGAACCACCAGTCAGGAGGGTGTAGAAAAATATCTTTCAGATCTCTAAAGGTGAAGTTTTGTAAATTTAATGACAATTGTTTTTCAGTTACCTTCAGTTTGAATTGCTGGGTAGATAAGATAAAATATAGGTATAAAGGTTAAAGCTCTCGGCGTTGATCAATTCCTATGGGATGGGCCATGCATTCGCCTTCATTAAACATTGTTGGAAGTGATTGAATGAATATCATATTTACAGTGACTCGCGGTGGCTTACCGATGTATCGAGCCAGTGCTGCTATCCTCCCAGACAAGTATGGTAGCAATTTGCCGACCAATTTAATCGGTGGGATGGAAGGCTTGGTGAACCACGGGCATGGAGATCGATCCCTCGTGCGTGCCGCAGGGCCCGACCACTGCGTGATACGCGAAAAGTAGGTGTGTTTGAAGTTATGCGTGACAGAAAGCTCGTTTTAATCCGTGAAATGTTCGAATTTACAAAGGTATATTTATTAATTGTTTCGATATTCTCCCTTATGAATTTAATATTACTGCAAAAAATTCTCGTTTTGCAATTTAATATGTTATTAACACGAATATTCAACGAGAGATTTGAGAGAAAGAACAGTGAAGCTTTTACCTCTCGACCGATATTTTGTGCCATGTTCCTTTTGTCACGGATTGGTTTGTAGCTACCGATTTTGGGAAATCTCGTCCCAGACTGACAGCAATATGAACATGCCCGTTCCGCAGAAAGACAATAAGGAAGTCGGACTTTGTCGTTCCACTCCATTCTGATTCCCACCACAACAGTCCGTCCGTGGATTCGCTACGAAATTCGAAAGAGAAGTTTGATGTGTGTGAGGAGAACTCGCTGAACGATTTAATGTAAATGAAAATCTTCCACTTGGAACTGGAAGCTTACGATGAGTTTCCAGCGTTAAGGTAGGCATAATCGGCTGTTCCATCAACGAATATGTTGTCCCCTACGTTGGTGTCGCCTGCAAGTACAAAACTACGGTATAATGTCGTTACGCAATCCCGCTAGCTTATCCTTTTCTACATTTTTAAAATGGCATTATTTAACCTTCCCAAAACAATTCTGTGCTAATCCACTTAATTTTTTTTTGATAATTTTCGTTTTTTCCCTATATCCCTATCACCTCCCAACGGTTTACTGCCTCATCGTGGCTGGTAGGTGTTCCTGAGTGTCCGACTGCAATGTACAGCGGAGGATTCACCCCTCCGGCAAGGCCTCCCAGGCTGAGGAGTCTGGCGTTTCCATCAGGAAGCTCCGCTAAGAGTAAAGCAATACCAGGATCGACCACCGTCCTGGTATCAAACTTGTTGCATGGTGGCAAACCTTCCACTGATCCACAAGGGCGGTGACTGCCTGTAATGGTGACGACCCGAAGCAGACTTTGGCTAGGATGACCTCGAGACTCCAGGAAACCACAACGGCTGAACCAGCACAACTCCGAAAAGTGGTGAATACGCTGGGGTCCGCACAACCAGTAAGAACGTGCCGTCCAAGTATGCAATAACTCGTATATAATGCTGAGATATTTGCAAAACTCCGTACCGCAGGTGTATGCGGTGGAGAACGAACGCGCGCTATTGTCCTCCGGGGAGTAGCGCACTTCACCACCACACCATCCGCGTCTTCCGCTTTGCCTGTCTCTCAGCTAGTTCTATTGATCTTTGCCATCAGCAATCACCCGTCAACGCGCGTTCGTTCTCCACCGCATACACCTGCGGTACGGAGTTTTGCAAATATCTCAGCATTATATACGAGTTATATTTCGCAACATACCCTGCCATTAAAAAGAAAAAGGCAGTAAATAAAAGGGTTAAGATTATCCAAGTAAGTATATTCCTATCTATACTGCCCCACTATGCTTAGTAGAGAATGAGGAAGACATTTGAATCAATCCTTTTTCAAGTTTAAATTAAACCAACTTTCCAAAAAACGCTTTTCGTAATTACAAAGCCGCTTTAAACTCGGATACGATATCCCAAATTTGCCTTGACAGGAGAAAAAAATGCTGGGGAAACGGAAAATTTTGTTGAGGGATGCAGTTTCAACAGATTTCACCACAATACAGGTTTTCTTAGGTTTTCCTCCTTAGTAACTTGTTTTTGCTGCCTTACCTATTGTAGCTCTGGATCTGAAAATTTAATGGATTCGAATCTATTTTAGGATAAACTTGAACAAAAAGATGGTGTTGACCAAATCAACCGCCTGATTTACAAAACCAATTCTCTGCCTAAGTTTGCTGGATGGTACTGATAAGGGACCTTTTAGCATTTGGTTTCATTTTCTTCTAGCTAATTTCCGCCGAACTTTCAGGATGTGCTGCTCCATACTTTTTATATTGAGATCTGTTTAAAAAAAATAAAAATAATAAAATAAAGAAATAAAAATAAAAAATGGAAGTTCCCTCGTTTCATATTCATATCGTGTTGTTCTCATTTCATATTGACGCTACGCTAATTGAAGTCGTTTCCATGTCCTTCGCAATAAATTATACCAATATTTAGTATAATTAAATTACTTTCACTAGTCGAGTGGACTTACGCCTCCATACGGAAACGTGAGAATGTGCGTTCATTAGTCGATCGCATAGTAAATAATTCTCATTATAGACGGCTATTGCATAATGTTTTTCGCAGTCATCGTGAGCTGCAATCATAATCATAAACTATGGTGAGAAGCTGCGTTATGTTTTTCGCAGCCACCATTAGTTATAATCATAACTTTGGTGAGAAACACCCGTGTGAACGGAAACCGGTAAACTCGTCCGTGAGCGGTGCTTGTCACAAGCTTTCCGGCTACGCAACCACGTAAAAAACACATACGTTCCGTAAAAGATGTATAAAGCTCTATGATCTGTTCCAATGATACGTGTTGTCTGCTGAACTTGTTTGTATAAATCATTCCACCGCAATAAATGCGAAAGTGATATGGCTAATGCCCTCCGCTGCTTCTCCCTCCTATGTGTTCACTCTCTCATGATATCTGGAGGTGTTTCTGGATGTTAAACTGGGTGAAATAAATCTAACACAACTTTAGAAACTCCGTGAGGAGAAATCTTTCATAACCAGCAGTTTACTAGTGAAATGGAGACTGTACTCAAATTCGCAAAACTTTTCTGGTTCGTAAGAACTGGTGATTCACTACTCAATTATTCGAGATGTGACCAATAATCTACGATATCTCTTCGACCAGTGTTTAATTCTTTTATCCGATAGTAAGGTAATCACAATAAAGATTTTTGGAAATAGTCTCTATCATACTATGTACCTTTTTGCGAAAATTATGATTTCTCAAACCTCGGTTTCGCAACACGGGAACTACCACAGATTGGCGAATGACACTGGAGTTCGATTTCTTTGCGATAATAGCCTGAAATTCAAAACCCTATCATTTAGCCAAGAAACCCATTACCATCGGTTTTGTTTTTAGCACAGAATTGAAATCCATAAATCTATTCTTTGTAAACGATTCCTCAACAGTTTCGCTTCTAGATTGCCTTGCAGCTAATTCCCAGAAATGAGGAAAACGAGGAAAATGGAGAGGTTCCTTTAAAAAACGTAGTTTAAAAGATGGACTGACACTAAATAAAAAGCATGGGGAGTTTAAAGCATCAATCCAAATTCTCTTATGTGCGTTAAAATCATAAGGCATAAAACATTCGGACATGGATCGAAAAGGAGCAAAAATTAAATGAAATAGATGTAAACGTGTACAACCATCGTATGCTCCTAAATTAGTGCTAAGCTACTCCAAAGATCATCACAGAAGAAGAGGAAGCTGTGATTTTTCACAACAAAGTCAGCAGCGTCATTAGAGACCATCGTTCACCCATCGATGTTGCAGCTGTGAGCGGGACGAGTTGTCTGTCGGTTTCGACTCCAACGTCTTCGATGATGTGAAGTGTATACCCCTTTGAAGTTTCTGAACACATCCACCAGAATCGAAAGTGATAATATAATGTCATATAATGACAACATATGATTAGCAAACAACTGCCGCTCGGAGTTTTGCAAACATCTCAGCAACATTATGGCTGACTTCGCATAGGACCCTGCCGTGAAAATTGAGCTCCCCAGATCAATCCTGTTGACTGGTGATTGCTGATGGCAATAGTAGATAGAAAACTAGCTGAGACAAAGGCGAAAAAAAGGACGCACATGGTGTGGTGGTGAATGCGTTACCCCCTGGAAAGGCTGATAGCACGTTTGATCCCCACCACAAGCACCTGACATCCAGAGTTTTACAAATATCTAAGCAACATTATGTGATCGTTCCTCGTCTATAAAATTTGCCAACAGATGCAGCTGCCTGTGTAGAAGGAAGATGTAGACGATATGGAAGAACTCCAGACCTTATTCGGGCACTATTGCATGCAATGTGTTATAGAACCTGTAATCAAGATTTTAAAAAACTCGACAACAGTTCAGTAGATAGTATCAATCGTTAAGAACGTAGTTGCTGTTAGATGACAACGATTTCAGATTTCCTTTAAGAAACATTTTCAGAAGACAAGCAATAAACTTCACGTAAAAGATACACATCGACCATCAGTGTTAGATTTTCAAGGAGGCACTAAATCGAAAAGAGAGAAGGGATAAAATACTTCGGGTCGACTTTTGCCGCCGTTCCGTTCGCGATTTTCTGCGGTGTTCGAAGAGGGAGCGGATCGCATAGCTAAGAAATACACCGACGTAGTTCTCGATACGTGGCCATTAGACGAAATTCGTTCTTCTTGGCAATTTCCTCCATATTTTCCACCCTTTGAAAATTTCGCTGGATAGCAGAGTTTCAGAGATCGAATCTATGTTATAAAGGCTGAAAGGTTCACAACGATTTGTCGTTTGCATAAAGAAGAAAGGGTTTGGTGTTGATCTGTTCATGAGGGATGCGCCAAGCACTTGACTTCATCGAGTATTGCAGAGTTGTTGAGAAGCATATCTGGTCTATACAATGATTTTCAATGGCCTAGTGTTTCAACAATTTACAGTATTGTATTCTCCCAAACAATGGCAACAATTTTTTGATCCCAAAGTGATAAAGAGCTTAATAAGCCCAAGAAGCGAGATCGAACTAGTGATTGACACAGGTTAAATCCCATAGCACCTCTAAACAATGTGCTCCCCGTCCCCCTTAGGCTTCGGTAGCAATAATTTTGAGTTTTCAGGTCTGCTTTCATAACTAATGAAATTTGAGAAGAAACCTCAGTAGTAATGTGGATTTTTCTGCAAGATAAGCAAAAGCATAAGTTTTCACATTACACAGAAGTTTATCGCACATTAATCATTCAAGGACGGTGATAGAATGAGTTCAGGTACGATATACCTGATCTCGTGTAACAATTGCGGAGATGAATATATTGGCGAAACGGGCAGACCTTTGTGTATCCGTATAAAAGAACACCTAGATGGCAAACGAAAACTAAGACGAAGCATCCCGCTAGGCACGCATAGGATACAAAAGCATAGCGGAGACGATTTTGAAGTAAAAGTCAATATCCTTGCACAGGAGTCCAAAACACCAGCGCGAAAACTCCTAGAGGCTTTTTGGATCAATGCCAAAAACCCTACAATGAATAGCAGGGACGAATGCCCAGAGGTCATACGCGAGCTGACCCTCTACGTTCGCATCGATTTCTGATGTGGGATGGTGCAGTCGTCAACCATATGCGACTATAATCAGCTGTTCTAAACTTCCTCATTGGAAGTCACGTAAAAAGCGGTGAGTTTTTCGAGAAGCTGTTGATCATGTACCAAAGAGTTTTTCGTATTTTTGTAAGTGTCATTGAAGCGTTTGGCCTAGTAGATTGTATATCAGTATACCCTTCCAGGCTCTGAAGAAGGCGATACTGCCGAAACGTCAGCTAGCGTTGTATTGTATTGTGTTTTTATGGAAGTAAATGTATGCTGTTTAAAAACCTCGCGATTGCTGAACAAGAAAACGACACATTCATATTCCAATGCCGAGGTTAAGAGAAAGTCGATCCTGGGAACTATTAATCATTCGTTTCAACACTTTTCTACTTAACCCTAAATCATAGTAAGGCTTCCAATTTTCTATTAAGAGCTAGTAGCACCACACTATAAACCCCATTTAGCACTTCTATAAGTGAAAGCGAGAGTTTGGTCCACGTATTCCAGAGATTCTCAGTAGGAACAATTTTCAGTGTTGCAGAAAATTTACTCATGGCGAAATTACAGCACACTAGTTGACTACAAACAACATTCGACTTGAGATTTCAGAGATTCCTACCAATACGTTTCTTCCAGAGGTATTGCGCCTAGCCCGGAAATTCGAGGGCAGATATTTTTTCTTCGGATACAAAAAGCTTTCAGCCCTGTATTACTCTCTATTTAATAGCTTGTATTATTGCACGGTAAGAGAAGACCTAACAAACCGGTTGTCGGTGGTCGTTTTCTCAGGTAATTTTTTAAATGGCTACAAAATCAACGAGGAGGAGCGATTCGTCGCCACCTGACCACGCCTTCCCATTCAGTCTGCTATGATGGCACTGCGAGTCCTTGTCACCATCCTACTGGCTACATTATTCATCAGTCAAGCCTTCCTAATTGGTAAGTTGAGCTCATTCTACACAAATTGCCTAGATAATAATGTATTCGAGAACTAATGCACCATCAATGTCAACGTCTACGAAATGTTAAGATAAGACTTGAGGCTGCGCCATATGTCTTTTTTACAGTTCCCTAAGCCAAATTCATATGATGGTGCTAAGCGCCTATGTACTCTTAAGCGAATAAAAAGAAAATAATTCAAAAAAAGAAAATTCGGACGTGCGACAGAGTAGAAGTCTCTTATTGCATGATGCTATGTGATACTAACCCGTTCGTAATGATAGGCATCAGTAGGAACTTTTAATGAGAAGCCTGTTGAATCGAGGAGCTATCAGAAAAAATTCTGCTTACACCTTGTTTCGCAGTCTTCTATAGTCACTGAATTTGCCACTAAAAACATGTATACTTGTCTTGACTTCACTTTTAACCAATTTTCGCACTAAGGCCAGTTGTTTTATAGATAGCAGCGACGATCTGAACAATCTTGTTGACTACCCGATGTCGAAGAGGAACTTCGAGCATATTTGGCGCAATATCCAGATGCAGATGCCAGGAAACCACAAGAGAACTGAGTCGTTAACGAGAGCTCGAGCAAACGCATATTATCGTCTCGGATGACTTCTAAATTTATGAGTTCAACACCTCTTCCTAAAGCAACGTGTCTAAGGCTACTTATCCTTGTTGCGATAAAGAGAAAAGCACAATGAATGTATTTAAGATGTTTTTGATATTATTTGTGGATATATAACTGCTCGAGTGCTTAACAACTACAGTGAGAGCTCTCAGAGAAATCTACGACTACCATTACAAACCCTTGCTGCTCTAATCGTCATCGTTTCACTTTAGGTGAACAGTTTCGGTAGCGCGATTCGATAAAGACGATTAAAAGCACCTCTTTCGTGATGTGACAGCATCTGTTGATGAGATTTTGTGTATAAATCTACTTTTCGCCTTGACTTTAACATTGCAAAATAGTATACACTTGTTAAAAAAGAACCGATGAAATCTCGTAGCCTGCCGTTTAGTTGTAGCCTTTTAGTGGTAAAGTACAACAATGAGTTCCTAGCCGATGCGAATTCAAGTATCGGTTGACACGCTTTCAGTTCCCTCAGTCACCCATTTACGAAGCTTTAGGCCATCGCTACCGGCTCAGAAGTGAAAATAACACTTAACGTACCATGTTCTGAGTTTGAAAGAAAAATTTTGAAACACTGAAATGAGCTTGACAAATGGAGTGCATCATGAAAACCGGATTGAACTTGCAAACATAAATATTAAAAGCCAAATGTTAATGTATTCGGCGTCGATCCATCAATCATGGATTCGTGATGCACTCCACTCCATTAAGGGGCCGTAGTGGTGAATGAACACGTGTTTGCGTATAAAATTACTTCTTGGGGCTATGATTCATCAAAGTAGCGCTCTCTAAGCTCTCAAAAAACTCCGATCTGATTTCGCACGGATAAAGGCTTGTTTACCCTAGAATGAGAGACTGAACTACAGGTTTTAAGGTACTTTTAACTACTGAGCTATACATGCCAATCTTAGATATTAGCGTGGAAAATTAGAGGCTCATAGAATACGTGAAAGAAAAAGTAAGCGATGAACAACAGCTGTGAGCAAATCCTTAGTGATTTTGATGACGTGATTGGAAATTCTCACTTTAGTAGATTGGGTACGAACGTTTTAATTCCTCTTTTTTCTCTGAAGACTTACAAATATGCAAAAAAGCTGGATAAAACGCTTATAGCTCAGCGCAGACGAACCGTGCAAAATTAACAGACACCTGATCAAACTGTATATTCTAACACTTACGGAAAAATCTCGATTTTTGATGAAACACAACTTAGAGAGGTTGTTTGACACAAGCGAAGAGAAAAAACATAGCCTACCTGAAACAGATTAAAGAGCCGTTCGTTCAGTTCCAATCGTTTAAACGTTCCACTGAATTGCGTGCGTAGGTGTCTAAGTTGTCTCGGCAGTAGATGAACATTTGGCACTCCTCCGAGAAATACTGAGTGGCCGTCAATTTGCAAAGAATCGCTTCTCGTCTGAAACCGATGCATTTCCTTTTGGTCTTACTTCTCCTCAAACACTGCAAAAACAACTCAGAATATGTGTTGTGTTGGATGTTGTGTTGGAAAAAAAGCACAGCAATCAAAACATCCTCAGTGATCTACTGTTTTTCTGATGAGCAGACAATGCTTGTTTTTAATTAATTGTTAATAACAACGACGTGCCCATCAAGAAAGCAGTAAATTAATGACCACTGCAGAGATTAATAGAGAGGAAGTCCTGGGAATTACTACACGATATACGCCTCGTACAATAAGTTAGGGAGCGCTTGTGGCGCAGTGGTCGGAGGTACCCTGCAACACACACTTGGGATCGATCCTTGCGTCCATGGCCCACCAAACCTTCCATACCACCGGGGTCGGCAAATTGGTACCAGACTTCTCTAGGAGGGGAGGATAGCAGCACTGGCTCGATAAATCGGTAGGCCACCGCGAGTCATTGTAAAGGCCAGATATGCAATCAATAACCTCCAACCGATGCTTAATAATGTTGAATGTATGGCGCATCCTTCATGAATGGATCAACGCCGGGAGCTTTATCCTTTCATTTAGTCAGAATAATGAGACAATCGCAATTAGATGGCTCTTCAAAATTATTGAAATCCGAGCAAATATTTCTTCCTTCAATGTGTTCATTAGTTTTCAGAGTGGAACGAAGTGAAAGCATGAGATAATGGAGGCAATTACTGAACGAGAAATCCTTGATGGAGAAAGGAACCGCGTTGATTCTCGGATATTCACCAAAACAATATTCAGTGTTAACACTGCAGTCAACCTTGGATGAAAAATTCAGAATAAAGGCCTGTCCTTTCCCGTTTCTTGGATCAGAAAAAAGAACAGAGTAAGTAATCACAGTTCATTTCTGTTCTACAAAATTTTCCCGATCCCGAAACACAAAAAAACTTCGTAGACCTTACCTTGCACGAAATTGAACTGACCAGCGTTTCATTGAGGTAAACGGACGCATTTGAAGGAGTCAATTCAAATCTGATACTGGTCCAGGAAGACTTGAGAGACGTTTGTGTGCTGAACATTCCATCGTTTTTGTTAAGACAATCACCTAATTGATTTGCGTCAGCAACTTGTTTTCCGAGAAGAAAATCAGCTCAGTTCTACGTTAGGTTATAAAGCCATTAGCGTCACAGCTGACTAATTTGAACTTCAAAAAATGAAGGATTTCATTCTCTTCAGCTTAAGAAATTCTGGCGTCAAAGAAGCCCATCAAATGTTCGGGTCGTTCTTATGCAAAAAAAACTATCAATTCCCACTCACAAAAAAAAATAAAAGCTTCCATTGAGACGCCTTCACTATCTTTGACCTAACAAAAACAACGTTTCTTCATTAAATACCGTATTGACTTAGCGTCCTCTCCTAAAACCCAGAATAAATGAAACTTGGAATCGACAAGCATGATGGAGATGAAATTTCCGGACGTCTGCCCGAGGAGCGATGGACCCCAATACAAAATCATTCCTGAAATCATCAATTTTATTGTTTGTAGGCATCTCAACGATGGTTTGTTGGGTGGTAACTTTGATGCAAGAACAACTTCAACTAGAATTGGCTGCTTCTGTAATAACGATCGAAATTTTTAAAAAATCTAGAAAATTACGCAAGACATTCAAGAAACTCTT
Source organism: Angiostrongylus costaricensis (assembly GCA_900624975.1). Classification (NCBI taxonomy): domain Eukaryota; kingdom Metazoa; phylum Nematoda; class Chromadorea; order Rhabditida; family Metastrongylidae; genus Angiostrongylus; species Angiostrongylus costaricensis. Next base: position 17,951 of record UYYA01000652.1, on the reverse strand, counting down.
CAGCGGCACTCTCAAAAGCAGGTTTCAAAAAAAGTACAGTCTTCAAAACCAAAAAAGAACCCACCGTCATTTGAAGATTTTTTTAAGCTTAAAATTATTTGGAGTCTTGGCTCCACATCTTCCGCAACGTTTTTCAGTTCGATGTACTCATCATCACCAACAAAAACAGGCTGGACATAAGAGAATCGCACATCTACAAGTATGAGCGACGAAAAATTTGAAAATTTGTAAAATAGGACTAAACATCTGAGAGTTACAAACAACTGAATAAAAGGAAATTAAACGGATAGAAAAAACCTCTACAAAAATGGTAAGCATTAGGCAATAAGATACTAGTCGATGGAAACAATACGTTAACAATACTCAGAAGCCAAAAGTGGTAAAACGCTAATATGAAGAGTTTGTGATAGTCTGCTTTCTTTCTGTTGAAAATAATACCCATTTGAGGCAAATGAACACTTGGCGCTAACAGTCCTTAATGGACTCCGGCTTAACTACCCTAAAAGCGCTCAGAAAATACGAACCTGCCGAAGATATTAAATCACTATGCCGGATTGCTCTGCCATTTATTGAGAGCTCAACGATGAGACCCGTCAACGACTCCGCTCTTAAAAATTCTATTGAGAAAAAAGACTCTACCATGCAAAAACCAAAAACGATTCTTAGCCGAACGGATTTCCGCCAATGGAGAACTCTATGACGCTTTCGTTTTCGAAAGCGACCCGACGAGTCATGGCATTGCCGCCGAGCCTCAACGACACCAGGTCTCCGCTCCAGAAAACGACTATCGTGTAGTTCTTTCCGAGCGTCAGACGCTCATGCGAATACAGTTCGTTTTTTCCAAATCTAAAAACAAGTCTTTAGAAGACGATAACATTACTCAAGAAGTCCGCAATTTCCCAGTACATTTGGCTTGCCGGGAAAGAGAAACAGTTTCATCAAATTGTAAAGAGGGCTTACAAAGGCATACATGACACTCACTAAGAGATGTTTATCGAAATCGATAACGACATTTTTCTGATATACAAGGATGATCGTTAATTAATATTTTCTTTAGCTCTAAAAATTTCTTTCTTCTAGTGAAATTGGTAGAAAAGTAGTGTACCGTTGTGTTAACACAATAGCAATCGATGTTCCGTTCCTGGCTTCTCTGTTAAAAATTGTCGGAACAAAAGTCTCTTTCTAAAGAGTGTTTTTAAAATAAAACTCTATACATAATAAAAACAAGCTACGGCTCAAAAAGTTTCGTGTCATACTCAGTACTAAATTTGATCCCCATATTTGTAAAACAAGGGTTACGTATGTTTATGAGTCGATGTAGTTAAACTAAGAGGTGGAATATTTCCGTTCTCTCAAGAGTCGACAGACCAACGGCCCGTCGAGGCGGACATGAGTGCAGCTGTATAACGGTCGTATCAGCTTATCACTTCGCCGTCAACTCGAAAAATTTCCTAGTGTTTCACCAGAAATCAATACGGCCACAGTGGAATGAGGTATAGTTGTGATGACTGCTTCTGTTCAAAGTCGCCATTAAATGCCACTTTTCCTAAGATCAGATTTGCATTACTTCTGTTTCATTTCCTTATCACGGTGGCGTTGATTTTTCGGGTTGTGCAATGCTCGATGGTCGCTCTCAGTGGCACCTGATTGCTTTGGTTAATCTTCCACTGCGCTTTTCCATTAACATTGTTATTAGTAACCAAGCAGCTTAAGTCGTGAAGGAGTACATGTTGTGAATTCGAAATATTAACCACTTCAACACCACCAATATCCAACTGTAGCTATGTGCTACAAGATTACGAATTATTTCATAGTGCATCCCAGTCATCTCCGTCATGGAAGACCCCAATAAGGTAACCTTTTCTCAGGCATGTGCAATATGTTCGACTCCATTAAGAATCACAGAGGTGACTTGATCCATTCACGTTCAAGTGACATGTCAAGTTGCTATCCTTCAGTAGAAGTTTGCTAAAGATCTGTCGCCTCAGGACGAATAGAAGGCTTGACTTCGACGTGACGTGGGACCGAACCAAAATCTATGTCTGTATTTCAAGGCATCACGTGGGACGAAACAGTAAAAGTTTTTTTACATACTGCTAAAAAGTTTTCTAGCTACACTTTTCATGCTTGCTTATACAGTTGGAATCCCTTAATGCTGAATTTATAAGCACTAAGAAAGATAAGTACAAAGAAGCTTAAACTTTGCGCTTTTAATTCAATAAAATGAGGATCGCTTAATTATCACACGTCACTCATTATTTAATAACAAAAGCAATTCTTTTCATAGTATAAGCTATCCTCTTTAAACTTCTTAGCCTTCGACCTTTTCACCAGCTTGTTGTTCGTTAAGCCAACGAGGGCACTTTGTGAAATTGAAAAACCTTTGATGGATGTCTTCATCTAATCATTTGATACTCTTTAATACTTTTCAATTTAAACATTGTGAAGGTGATCTGCTTCTAATAGCAAGGATACGTATTTGCTTTTTGAATGTTTTACTTAAACAACTGATAAGAATTAAAGTGATAACATAACCCGATCATCAAACGATCAACGATCCCAATACCAAATGGTCAACACCCTAAATGAAACTGCGATCCCTTAAGTTATCAATCGAAACTCATTTTTGTCATTTCAGGTCATCCCGGTCCGATACGCTTTCACATAAGTCGTTACGCGGTGAATCGTGTCATTCGGATAGCACAAAGGTTCTACCTTAGCATCCATTATATTTATAACATTCATTTCCTATTTGCAAAAACATTTTAGCACCTGCTCACAGCATACCGCAACCCTCTTGCAACTCTTTAAATCCCCGATTAAATTTAACCGACTATCACCAATCTCCGACTAAATTTTAGGAATATGGTCGACGTCTAAACTGTTCATGGTTGCCTTGCTGTATGGACGAAGAGGAAGCAGAGGCTTTCGGTCATCACGTTTCGATCTTCATGGTGGCTTTGGTCGCCTTCGCTACGTTCTTCTGCGTCACTCTTATATTGGTTTTGGTTTTCTTACTGGGTTAAAGTGGACGAATACATTCCATGTTCACTAATCAATGCCTATCGTTTCTATTTCTACATTTCTCATATTTCTATAGCAGATAAGTCCTATCAATTCTTTGCTGACAAACAATCTTTCACGAATTAATATGTTATATATGCATTATTTTTGCGAAGTGCATGAGTTAACTCAAGTCTTCTTCCTCAAAGTGTTTTTAAGCTAAGGATCAAACAAAATCATATTGATTATATCAAAAAAGAAATACGAATTAAGTAAGTAGTTGATACTTCAGTACTCTTCCACTCTATTCCTTACATCCGGTTCTCAGCCCATTATCAGCGGCGTTTTTGACTAGCGGACTCATCCATCATGATGTCAGCAATGTGCTTAGAAAGTCGTTGAAACGGAGCATCCAGAGATCCTCTTCATTGAGTCACTAGCTGACGCCAAAATTGGCAAATTAGTAAAAGCACAACGATCAAAAACATAAAGTACGTCATCATAAAGAGAAGTACGCTCTTTGTAATGTCATCGACACATTTACGCTTGCGTGGTTGCACTTGATAGCCGGATTTTTTCAACTTCGTAGCGTTGCCTTTGCTCATCGCCTGCACTTCGTAGGTGAAATCTACAGTATTTTTGGTGGTGCTATCTTGAAAAGAAGGTGAGAATGTGAATGAGAGACTAAGTGCGAGACAGAAAAAACCAGAGAAAACGAAGAACAAGCAAATCTTACCCCGCAACGACTCGTCGCATTTCGATTCGTAGCGTGAAGGCACCTCGAACACCCTTAGCGAACAAAATCACACCACTCGAACTTCTCGGAACCACCTAAAGCTGAAAAACCCGATTCTCCCACTAATGAATAGTTTCGGTTTTCATTTCTTAGAATTTCACATCTTAATCCCTAATCGATGATTTTCTAGGCTTCGAATTCTTTGTATTTCGTTCCTATTTTGTGTTAATGTTATACTTTCACACTAACACGAAAAAAAAGCTTGGCTATCTCCAAGATAGAAAGGGGGGAATCGATTCGACCAGTATTCTACGGCAATCATAAGTGAAGAGGAAGCCCTCAAGTGAAGAGCCGAAAAAACGCGAAATGTTCGAAGACCATTGTGGACGATGAATGCGAACAAAGCGAACAGAATGCAAAGAGTGTTGGAATACGCACAGTGGACGTGAGGTCGTAGGTCGTGTGATAACAATGATAATAATTCTAGGTTCTAAAAACGAAGACACTGGTAAAAATTGCTATGCAGGATTTGGAACTATACAACCTTAGAATCTGAACGCCATTGAATGGGTGAAGTTGAATTAGGTTACCGAAACCATAGGACCAAATAGCTCTATTTAAAGTTCTTCATGAGCCGAAATATGTGCTCGAAGTTATGTTAAAGATTAGTTAAGTTAAATTTCGAAAAGAGATTGCGGAATTCATTTTCTGGATACAACAATCCTTTACCATGAAACACTGGAGTCCTGTTCAACGAAACATCATTGGTTAATAATCATACGTACCCATGCGGTAGCTGATATGAACGCCACTCCGAAAGCCCACGAAGCCTTCCATAAAGATGGAGCTCGTGAATTGATACCAGATATGTTTGTAAACAAGAAAGCCCTAAATTCTCCATCAGAAACTCCAAGAGCTGTTCTGGAGGTGAGAACCACTGCGAACCGCATTCAGTTTCACAACGAATTTATCAAGTGCTAACGTTCGGTGCACATGACGCATTTCATAAACGTGACCAAACCAATCGCTTAACCTTCGAACAATGAGCATCGAAATCCGTAATGCCAGAACTAATACCAGATTTATTCAGAAAAAGTCCTTTTAGATCCAAAAGGCCTTCGACTGATTGTTCCGGGAATCGACGGAGCACCAGCCCGGCGAGCGTTGAACGATATTTGTGGAAAACAGAAAGTCTTCGAATACTAGCCGAACACACAAGCAAATCCGAACAACTTCGTGCATAATGAATGGAAGATTACGGATCGAGGGAGAAAAAAGTGTTGTTCAGATCCAAATAATAGCTAAGAATAATAATAGGTCACATAAGAAGGTCGACCTGAAATGATTAATTTCGTGCAACTTTCAACTACGATTATCTTAATGCTCAGGATGAAGTTAATAATACAGTCCTGTGCTCCTTGACTTTCTTATAATGGCAAAAAATTATTCGAAAATAAATTAACTTTGTTTTCGTCTTGTTCATGTCAACTTTGCTTGGAACTTCTGCACTCCCTGACTCGCTCGCAGATTTGCGATTTGAGACGAATTCAGCTTTCATGTCACTCACCGTGATCGAGACATTCATGGGAAGCTGGAAATCCTGTTTCTCCAGCTGATAAATCCGCTGACCATCCAAGTTCAAACTCAGAAGCGAATTTACGTCTAAAAGCAATTGTGGTAGCCAGTTGAGTTATGTTACACAATAAATTATGGCCAAGTTCATATCCCGCATCCAATTTTACCATTTACTCGCTAGAACTAAATTTTCCATTTAAACTTAGAATTACAAGAACCGAAATCATCGTAGAGCAATAGGATCCACCTTAAACGTATAATGTTGCTGTTTTCCCTAGAAGGCACAGACAAACGAAAGCAACCTCTGCAAGCCGTCTCGGAATGAAAGAATTTAATTGCTGGATGTGTAGACCATTTTAGAAACAGTATTAATTTCTCAATCCAAATGACTCTCTGACCAGAAACCTGCTTGAAGAATTTTCTAGACTACCAGCACATTACGAACCTTACGCCCAGCTATTGTTAATGCTACGCCTACGCATATATGGTATGGTCAACGATTTTTCACGTACGGCGAAACTTTTGATTCTCCCTTAGTTGTGTGGTACGAGATACCCATAGCAGCACTTCGATAGCCACTTCGCAACATGAAATAATCCTTCATTCTGCTTTTGTACCAACCATGTTCCCGACGCATGCGTTAAAGCAGAGAGAAACATGCAGAAAAAAGTGGTGAAAATAAAGCCACTTATTCTTTCCCCTCTTCACAAACTCCATACTCTTACAGCCTCTCCAAGCCTCTCGTGTTCCGTTCTTATCAACTTTGAAGCTACGTATTTTCTTGTTCAGCAATCGCGAGGTTGTTAAACAGCATACATTTACTTCCATAGAGAAACACATACAGCAATAGCTGACGTTTCGGCAGTATCGTCTTCTTCAGAGCCTGGAAAGGTATACTGATATACAATCTACTAGGCCAAACGCTTCAATAACACTTACAAAAATACGAAAAAGTCTTTGGTAATTACATGATCAACAGTTTCTCGAAAAACACCGCTTTTTTTACGTGACTTCCAATGAGGAACGTTAGAACAACTGATTATAGCCGCATATGGTTGATGACTGCACCATCCCACATCAGAAATTGATGCGAACATACGGGGTCAGGTCGCGTATGACCTCTGGGCATTCATCCCTGCTATTCATTGCAGGGTTACTGAAGCGTTTAGCCTAGTAGATTGTATAACAGTATGCCCTTCCAGGCTCTGAAGAAGGCGATACTGCCGAAACGTTAGCTACTGTTGTATTTTATTGTTTCTCTATGGAAGTGAATGTATACTGTTTAACAACCTCGCGATTGCTGAACAAGAAAACGACGCATTCATATTCTAATGCCGAGGTTAATAGAAAGTCAATCCTGGGAGCTAGGTATTTTGTCATGTTGAGTTACCGATGCAGATATAAATAGGTAGATTATTTGAAGCTTTCTGCAAAATACAGCGTAAAACAAATTGATTTCTCATAAATGTCATCTGGATAATCAATCGACGTCCATTCTATCCACAAGCTCTATAGAAATCCGCCAGTGTTCAATCCGCTTAAAGCCTTAGCGAGCCTCTCATGACGTCGTTATTTACGTCCTCCGAAATTGGTCATATTCGGTTTAAAAAAATTGCTTTTGATGCAAAAAGGGAATTTTATGTGTTGAAAAAAGGTGTTTTGTTTGTCTAGTGCCCGCGTCACCGATTCCGTCTCATCAAAGTAGAGTACCGTCTAATATCGTCGTGGAAACTAAGACGTAGTGGTACCATGCCACTGTTGTAATAACAATCAGTTTTGTAGCTGTGTGGTTACTGTACCAATTATATCGATTATACCGATATCGATTGTACTTAACCACTTTCGAAAACCTGGATTCCCCCAAGTTTTCCAGCAAACACTGTGCTTTTAACTGTGATAATCTTAACAACTCAGGTAAAAACGGAACAGACAACAAAGAGAACGCGGATTCGCGATAGCTACTGATTTTGTGTGGGTCCCAATTTATACCAGATAACACGAAGAGGTTGGTTTCTTATCGTTGATGTATCCCAAAAAATGCTCTACTACTGCGTTTTTAATAAAAACGTCGTATAGGATGCCTACGAACTGCACGCTGCTATTCTCCCGTGGAAGCTGGGTGTGCTCGCGGATCTTAGGAAGTAAATGTGCTACTTATTTGCTGGTGGCGACCTTGTAGTGCTTCCCATGCGTCTTACACTGAACATCGTGCAGGTTTCATATGCGATTCATACACCTGCAAGTACATCCACGCACACATGGATATGGCCACATATCATTGGAAAGATGTAAATTAGTTCAGATAACAGAGGAAAAGCCCGTCCTTAGAACCGATTTGTGTCTGAGGACACTGTCACTTTTGGCTCGCAACTATCCCTTTCTGGCTACCCGAGTACGCCTCACGTCGATTTCCCAACATTTATTCATTGACACTTGGATTTCAGGCGTTTATAACCTTAGTACCTTACCACCTACAACCTCATACCTGATAAGCATCTACCATTATCGACTATTCCACTGGGTGGACATTTGCATATTGAGGAAGGTGGGCTGTCCGGTTTGCATTCGGTGCCTAACTGAAAGAGAAAAAGCCGGCTGGTAATATGGAGTTGAAATCGTCACGAATAGGTCAATGTTGCCGATCACCTGTTCTATAGATGTTTCCTTGTTTCTATTACGTCTTTCACGCGGTTCCGTCGAATCTAAATTAACTTAAGTTCAACCTGAATATGATTTTTACGAGTGAAACTTTTGGACCTTGGAAGCAGATCCCAAGAGAAACGGCTACCAAATCGAGCTGATGTTTACAGGCAAACTTGAGCAATTGACACATATCCTCATAAGTTGTACCGTCCGATCCACATACGCTCATGTTTGCTACTGAAATATTGGAAAATCCATGTTTATGTTTATCTTCTTTCATGGCAGGTTATCATTTGAAATACAACCACAGGGTTGCCAAAATATGACCAAAACTCGGGAGCTAAGTTGGGTTTCGAACCCACGAATACCTTTTCCAGCGGCTCACGTGTTATCCACCACACCAACCGAGGCCCTTGTCTTGTTTTTCTCTCAGGCCGTTTTTTACTCTAACGGTGCCATCAACAATCAGCCGCGAATGATCTGCATAGCACAACCCGGTATTGAACAACTCAGTTAAGCTGAAGCTGCAGTCAGTCAAGTGGAAGATCAGTCAATGCGCAGGTCTTGCACAACGATTCAGAATACAATCACCGTGGCCAACGATGATACCAAACGGCACTATTTCTAGAGGTTCTTAGGTTTATAGACAATCTGAACTCGTCGAAAAAGAGACGGTTCATCTTCAAAGTTGTTTTTATTACGATTTCTCGACAAACACCGCCGACCATTCCGACATCCCTCTCCGAAACACACTAAATACACTCGGGGTATCTGTTGCAACCCCTCTACTTAAAGCATGCGATAGGCCAACTTAATACGTATTGGGTTCCCTGGCAGTCATGTCTTAATTCACAGCTGTTCTTCAATGAGCAAACACGAGGTTGGTATTAAGTCATTTATTAACCAACAATAGCCGACGATTCGGCGGTCTCGCCTTCTACAAACGCGTTTTATTTTTTGCAAGTATTCCAGTTAATGGTGGAGAGCAGCTGCATAGAGTAAAACATGAGTGAGAAATGTCTTGTCATTCCTCGCCCATGTATTGCTCTATGCGGCTGCTCCGCACTAACTGGAATACTTAGAAAGAATGAAACAGCTCTGAAGTAGGGGAACCGCCGAGACGTCAGCATGTGCCGCAGCAGTTGGAGGCGTCGCTGTAACACACACGTGGAATCGATCCACGCGACTATGGCCCACCAAGACTTCCATCCCTTCGGGGTTGGCAAATTGGTACCAGATTTGTCTGGAAGGATAGCAGCACTGGCTCAATACGTCGGTAGGCCACCGCGAATTATTGTAAAGGCTGATATGCATTCAATCACCTCCAAACGATGCTTAATGAAGTTGAATGCATGGCACATCCCTCAGATATTGATCAACGCCGAGAGCTTTATCCTTTATCCTTTTTAATAGCAGAATACTCAAACGAAAGATCTTCCTATTGCTCTTCTCAGATGAGTCTTCTGTGATAAAAGAAAAAGGTAAGACCTACCTATCCCGAGGTGGTTCATATCGCAATGTTCCGGACATTCGCAATCGGGAAGTTCACCAACGGACTGAACACATTTCGCTCCGTGGTGACACTCCAATGAAGAACAACTACTGAAAATTGAGAAAAAAAACATTATGTTAAATAGAAAAGTCGAAAGAGGATGATGAGTGTTTGCAAAATACTAGTAAGCGGCTCGTTGAGCTTTTGTCCATGATGGCTCCCTTCCTTTTCAACATAATTTTATCACAAGGAAATCAACGCCTTTAGTGAGTTTGGGCTTGTTTTGACGATGCATGATGCGAGAAAGATCTTCAAGTACAGATCGAAGCCCAAAGATCGTGCAAAGAAAGAGATGAGGTAATTTCATTAACTTTAAAGATAGCATTAGAAAGAAAATAGGTTTCGTAGAAAAAGTGCTGAGATGACTAACGCTGGCGTGCGGTACTCCTGCTTCGGAACGCATCCACTGGCAGTCATGACGAGATCGGTTGTGCATCGCTCACATCGTTCGCCGCGGGCGCCTCGCCAGCACTCGCATCTTCCGGTGGACTGCTCGCAGTCGGCGCGCGACGACCCGAACGCCGAACATCCGCACGCTGAAACAAGTTCTCGCCGCAGTACTCAAACTACTACAATTTTGCGTTCGCCTACTCCGGTTGTTCTGTCGTTTGCCTAATTCCATCAGAGAAAAGCATTAGGTTTTCTATAGTGATCAACGTCGAAATCATTGCACAAAGCATACACAACTTATCCACATAAGCGTACGAAAACACTAAGTGCATTTATGCGATGCACTGGTGAGATCTATGAATGGGTCGGTCAGCGGTTTTTCCATTCATATAAAGACCACACAACTATGAAATCGAGAGTTTGGTTGGCCTACATGGTGATCGGTGAATAAGGTGGCGCATACGGTGAACCAACCGGGAGCCGTTCATGTGTGAATGGAGTTATACTACAACGTATCCTTGCCATACACGGTATCTTCCAGACCAGTTTTTTCACAGCGTATTTGATCAAATGCTACTAAGAAATACTAGTGAAATCACTACTATGTGCCGAGCTGGGGAACAATCTTTACATATCCATTCGAAGTCCATGTAAAAGTAAACCAATGCCAGAAACCACTGCCATCCCTGACAAGAATACATCACTAGCTGGCAACTGGTGACGATCTGGAAAACGCCAAGAGCCGGTTTCGTTACTCCTATAGAAAGGGAATTTTGAGCAAGTTGAAAACTACCTATCAGGTGAAGTTTCACTGAGGCATGAACGACTGATCGTGATTTTTGAAAACTGGCCGAAATGTTCAAATAAGTAAAAATAATTTGTTCCCGCTGCATTTTGCCTACTACACATACCTCCATCCTACAACATGCGTGGTCAGAAATGTTTAATACGTCATAACTAGAATGTTAAAGAAAAGAAAAAAGCAGCAAATTTGTTCCCACGTTTTAAGCAGTCAGAATATGTGAAGAAGGGTGAAGTAACGTTTTATGGCAAAGCGAGGGCCAACCAATTTCAGCTCGTACTATAATGTAAGAGATATCAACTCCTGTTCAGAAGTTAAAATAAATGGCCAATTCGAATGGGCGATAATGCTTACGTTGGCAAGACTGCTGTCCCAGAGCGATGAGGTGAAGTCCCCAGAAACCAGGAAGGCAGTGGTCACATTTGGCGCCGCCGACGCCAGCTCGGCACCTGAACATTGGTTTTGTACATTCATGTAGTCAACAATTGCACAACACTATTTACTCTAGTATAAAACCCCACAGAAAGGTTAGGAGTGTTCTGCAGAAGACGAATGTAAAAACACTACTAAAATGCTACGGTTGAATCTAGTTGCTAACCGAAAGCACTAAAGCGTCCAAATGTTTGATAGGCGCACAACCCATCGAAAGGATTTTGGAGCAATAAAGAAAGAACAAGCGTGAGTTGAATAAAGTTCTGGTCACTCGAAACGAAACATAAGCGTTAAGTTGAACGCAGTTGGAGTTCTAATCGCGCTATAGTTTATCAGGAACGCTACTCTAATTGCCACATTATTAATGAACAGGTGGATCGGAGCGCTGCTCAACAAAAACAACACGGACGATTCAAACCGATTTGAAAACGAAAAATGATACATTTGCGAAAAAAAGGGTTGAAATATTCAGAAAAGTACTTAGGAGCCTTTTGTATACCTTGAATTATATGAAATACAACCACAATGATACTGAGATATTCACAAAACTCCAAACTACAGGTGTCTGCGGTAGTGATCGAACATGCTATTGAAACGCCATGGTTGAAATCCGGGGCCAGTGCATTCATCACCAGGCCATGCGGGTTCATTGCTCAGCCCTTCTGTCAGCCGGTTTCCCATCCAGCAGTGCCATCAACCATCACCCGTCAATGGGGCTAATATAGGGAGCACAAATAGGCATTGAATACAGTTAAGCTGGACGTATTTTACAGTGAAAGATATTTCATCAAGGTATTTAGGTAACTCGATGGACTGATAAATCAAGTACAAATGAAAGGACTAAATATTATAGAATGCAATGCTGAGGGTCATTATGAAGTTAAACCCTAATTTGAGAACTGTAACAAAAAATTCGGTCCGGAAACGCTGTGAAGAGGGCCATTCAGAGAACGAATTTCATTACTAGAATAATAATTAAGGAACCAGATGGAAGTGGAATAATGCTATAGGATTCTGCTGCAAGGTGTATGATAGACCTTAAATACTGGTGACAAGAACGCCCTCTGTGAACTGCAAAACGGCCAACACCTTATGGAGCTCGCTTGTTACCATATTCCAGAAAACAAAACGCACCAAATATTGGATGAACAACTATAGAAATATTAAAGTGAACAATTCTGAAAAAATTGGGAAGAACTGCTTAAACTGAAATTTCTGAAAAACTACTTAAATTCATTTTTGGTAACCTTTGTGAATGAACAAAAAACATTACCTGAGGTTTCGAGTCCGGAATAACTTTTGCTATACTTGGTACTTCTTACTTGAGTGGCCCCTCCTCACTGGTTGTGCGGACCCCAGCATAATCTCCATCTTTTAAATATTTGCTGGTTAAGCCATTGTGGTTCCCTGGAATCCCGAGGTCAGCCTGACCAAAGTTTGCCCCAGATCTTCACCACTATAGGCAGTCGCAGCGTTTGTGAATCAGAGGAAGATTTGCCACTACGCGACTTTGATACAGGACGGTGGTGGATCCTGGCATTGGTTTTAGCAAGGCTTCCTGATGGAAACGCCGGACTCCTTCTCAGCTTCAGAGACTCTGCCAGAGGGATGAATCACCTCCTGTATATCGCAACCAGACACCCAGGAGCACCTCCCAGCCACGATGAGGCAGTTTGGGAGGAACTTATACTACGGACGCTATAAATCCCGGTATCTATCATAATCAATCCATTACTCAGTCAAAATTCTAAGTGTAATTTTTAAGAAGCAAATACTGGCAGAAAAACGAATTGATTTCCACTTCATGCTTTTGAATACACCGCAAACATTGTTCTAAGAGTATTTTTTAAATTACATGTTCGGTCGACATTAACATAGTTTACGTCCAAGGTGAAAAAGAAATATGAAGTGAATAACTATATTTGAGAGAAATCTAGAAATAATTAGTGTTTCAAAGGACACCTGCAATTTCCATCAATGTCACATTTTGGTTCGAGTGAGCCCAGACTGTGGCATTGACAGTCATCTGAAATAAGCAATGTTAGAGTAACGAAGCAAGGAAAACTTCCAGTGTGCTCACTCTGAGTGCATGTATTCGGCTTTTCGAAAAATAGAGAGTATTCAATGATCAGCATCTAAGGGATAATTTTTACTGGATAACGCTTCTATGGATAATTTTTCCACCCACTATTTTCAATGAAGGCGATCACGAAATACAGATCCCGCCTTAAAGCAGCAGCGTGCTACTTTTGGAAGAAACCAGGAAAAACTCTGGATTTTATGAAAAAGGAGGTAGGAATGAACCTCACTGACCTATAATTCTATCAAAGCACTTCATACTATATAGTAACCAAGTCGTGTGATACATATTTTAACACACATGATTTTACATAATAAATGAAAAGAGTCATTTGCATGACTAAGGAATAGTTCACCTATAATTATCACGACGATATAGTGTGGATGAGGATCAGGATGAGATTATCCTAAGTGAACACACTATATCGTCGTGATGATTATAGGTGAACTATTCCTTAGTCAACCTGTCGTCTATATTAAAGACTAATGAGGCACAACCGTTAAACAAGCTAGATTCCGACAGGGGTTGTACTGCATGGACCATATGTAAACCACGGGTACGGTCGAAGTTTTCCGAGAATACCACCTCACCCATGTCCTAACTTTTGCAAGATACAAAAAATGATTTAACAGCTCACAAAAGAAACATTTCTATCAGGATTGATCGACCAAGGAGTGCATCTGTCCTACATAAAGACGATTGGTGACTGTTATCAGAACTGCACCATGAAAACACAGCTTTTCATCGGTTTCCTACCATAACCATGGAAAAAGGGGGTTGACAAGTGACACCATACCACTAAATCTGTTTACTACCGCATTTCAGTGGATAAAGAAGCAACTCGATTGGGATCAGAAAAGTGTACGTATTGATGGAAAATTCCAGTCAACTCTTCGTTTTTCCGATGGCGCCGTCATCTTTTCCAGGACCACTGGTGAAACAAAGGCGATGCTGAGTGAACTCAACGAAGCTGGAAAAAAGAATGATCTGCGTATAAATATGGCGAAGACCGAGTTCATAAAAACCCATGGTGTCTAGATAGTCAGATGGAATTGGCTGGTTCTCTGATTACAGAGAACACCTTGTACATGCACCATGGGTGTTCAGTGAACCTGGAAAACAACATGAAGATGAAATTAAATGGAAGAATGAAGGCAGCATTGGCCTTTTAAAGAAACCATCGACCAACTAACGAACGTAAAAATTCGCATTCACTTATTCGTCTCATAAGTCATTCCAGAGCGCTGTTATGTAGCGGATATATGGGCTGATATTTCAATCACGTAAAGAATAATGCGCACTACTCGAGGCACTTTAATAATTTCGTCTAAAATTTAACCGGCACTCACCACGTCTCGCCGAAATGAACTCAGACCTTCGAAACCTCTTCCACTTTCGAAATCCAGAAGATAATACATGTACGACGAAGTACAAAGGGGTCAGCCATATAATAAGTAAAACGGATGGCACATGGACAAAAAGGACAGGGCAGTGGCCTCCAAGAGGATGTAAGCGTCCTCATAGACGATCACCTAAGCGATGGGCAGACGTGTTCGTGGCTCAGACCGACCATCTTAATTCATACCCGGAAACGATTTTAGGTTCATGAAATATGCCTCGTGAACGTCAGGATGTTCGAAGCAAACCGCAAATACAACCACAACGTTGCTGAGATATTTGCAAAACTCTGAACCGCAGGTGTCTATGGTGGGGAACGAACGCGCTATTATCCTTTCCGGGGAGTAACGCGTTCACCACCACACCATGCGGGTCCTTTGTTTCGCACTTCTCTCAGCTATTTCTATCGATCTTTTTGCCACAGCAATCAAACCGCAAACAAAGACGATAACTGTGAAAAAAGATACGAATGGAAAACATGCTAGGATCCGCATTGCTCATGGTGATAGACCATCCGGTTATGCAAAAATCCAAGACCTTTACCTAGGTTCTTCTTTCATTATCTCGAAAAGGTAGTGATAGCTCAGGAATACTTTTTCTTGAAGACATTTCGAGCATTTACTCAGAAATGTTACCTAACTCAACGACATCATCATTCCAAAAATGATCCGGAAAGTAGTCTCTCTATCAAAAAATTTCTTCTCACTGTGCTTTTGTTGTAGATACAAAAAAAGCGCGGCTTTGTGAAATTTTCAGCACAGCAATCAATAGGGAATCAACGAAAAACTCCTGCCTAGGTGGAGCACATCCTAGAACCAGCTGTGCACAATCGTCACAAACCTTTTTTCGGATTCTTTTCATTGAAAGTTGCCCCTCGCCTTTTTCCTGCTTGATTTTCCCAGGAGGTCAACTTCCTTGACTCCACAAAACTTATCAAAAACTCAATGCCATGCAATTCCTAAGATCGACTTCCTATTAGCTTCGGCAGTGATAGAATAATTCATTGCTTCTGTGATGAGCAAATACTGGGGAACAGATGGGATGTTCGTCGAAGAACAAATGCTTATCAGCGGTCAATCGGTATCATCAACAACCGTCCTGTTCAAAAGAGCTTCGCTGGGCGAGGTTTCCTCATTTGAGCGGTGCTCCAGCGAAGAAGACACTACTCGATACGATGAAGGAGATACCACATCGACACTACGAACGAATGTGGACCATAGACTAGCATCACCAGTGCTATGGACGACGAAGACGACGAAACAACCAAGGCTGACCTTTTCCCTACAGAAACCACTAACGCGTGGATCCGCTGAGGAAACAGAAATTAGACCCTATAAATATATTCATATTTGAGCGATTGGAGATTACCTCAGTATAACAAACGTGAAGGAGAAAGAGAAATGCAACCTAGGACAGAGTTTAGATCATATAATTCTGTCCTCAATGATGCTGAGATATTTCAAAACTCCGGACCGCAGGTACCTGCGGTGGGAAACGAACGCGCCGAGGCTGCCATTCATCTGGGAACGGGAAATAGGTACCGATCAATCTAATGCAAGTACACATTCTCGAGTTTACGTGGCAACGCTCTAGCATGGCTATCTCAGGATTCCAAGCAGAAGCGACTCGATCAGCCTTAAACTGTGAAAACAACGAAAAAATCTTCAAGCAGTATCAGAAGCCACACGAAAAAAAGTGTTCGGAGAGTGGATGGTTGATGCGAAGAAATGAATCAAATGAAAGTGTTGGGATCAGAAAAGTGTTATGTCGGGTCATGTGAAAAGAAAATACTCACAAAGAACAGATTCTCACCGTTAAGAGCAGAGACAGCCGAGTGGCAGTGTGTAAGCGGCATGACGGCGATCGGCGATCGTCGCCGACAAGCAGCCAGCTGCCGGTGACAGTCGGAGGCGTACAAAACGCCGTCCTCCGCACAGACGCGAGCCGACGGCGGCGGCGCGGAAGAGCACTGGTATGAACATACGCACTCGCCGCGACGGCACTCCTCGCCGAAGCCGCACTCGACGTTTGTGCACGCATCTGCAATTGCACACGTCAGATAGCTCTTCAGCATAGAATTTGAGTTTATAAACGACTAATCCAATGAAACTGGGGATTTTTCAAATTAGTATCATTAAGAGGGGTCGTCCAAATATCTGGATAAAGAGGTATCATTAGAAGAATATCTCTTGTGAAAAAAATCGGGGCACCAGTGCTTCACTAAACGCACTATGCCATAAAATGACGTTTTTGGAAGAATTTCTCTGTTTCGCACGACAAGCACCTGCCTTAATTCTTTTGTGCGTACAAGGAAACTTGCTTGAGATAACTGAACAAATTAATAAATAGCAAGCATTTCATGACAATAAAGCTCATCTAAAGCTTTACCCTCATCTAAAGTGCAAGCATTATCTCTTTTTCCACGCTGATATAAATACCTTTTGCCTCACTTCCTCACAACGGTTTCCCGCCTCATTGTGGCTGAGAGGTGTTCCGGGGTGTCGGACTGCGATGTACAGCGGGTGGATTAGCCCACGGCAGGGTCTCCCAAGACTGAGCCTAGCGTTTCCATCAGAAAGCCTAGTTAAGAGTAAACCGATACCAGAATCGACCACCGCCCTGCTATCAAACTAGTAGCATGGTGGTAAATCACCCCCTCATCCACAAGGGCGGCGACTGCCTGTGGTGGCGACGACCTGGAGCAAACTATGGCTAGGCTGACCTCGGATCTCCAGAGAACCACTATGTCTAAATCAGCAAAACTCCGAAAAAGTAGAGATTATGCTGGGTCCTGCACAACTAGTGAGGACGGGACGTCCAAGTATCCCAGTGAGTAAGTTTTGCCTTATTTAATTTTACATAAGAAAGCATCTCAAAATCACATTGGAGCCACTTACCGCATTTTCCCTCGAACGCGACGACGATGAACTTTGTCTGCTGACATGCGCTGTTCTTCAAGTGACATTCAGAAGAATATGTCACTCCATCGGTTCCACAAACCGGTTTGGTCTGAACATAAGATTCGTTTTTAACCAAATTCGAATTTTAAAAAAAGTATGGAAGATTCGGCAGATCCCACAAACGCCAGGTTGCTGTTGCACTCAGTCGCACAACGACACTCTGCCTTGCCATTTTCACTTATGCACGTAGCGTAGTACTGGCAGTTTTTCTTCTCGCAACCATCTAAAAATAAACCGGCATTTATTCGCCTTACAGAAATAGTTTGTACAGTTATATGAAAACAGAAAAATCTATTGGGCTTATAACTCGAAAGACCGACTTTCTATGAACCTCGGCATAAATAGTTGATATATTTATTTATGAGATCTTATAAACTGAT
>UYYA01000651.1:0-40599 GCA_900624975.1 Angiostrongylus costaricensis | reverse complement strand
ACACAGTAAAATATGCGGTCCTCATTCCCTTATCTCCGGAAGATGTCCGATAGTGTAGCGTAGGGTAGGACAAATACGGATTTTGACTCGGTTAATTGAATAGTTTCTGAAATGTGCCTTCTTCGCACAACTTAATTGCACTAGCAGCCGATGAATTGCTCTAATTACATTTATTTATGTGATCTTATAAACTGATCTTCTTAAGCTGACGCGAGGTTGGTACAGATCTTCGTTGTCGTTGTCGTTTTCGTTGTTTTTGATGTTATTGAACGATGGCTGACGTTTCGGCGACTTCGCCTTCCTCAGAGCCGTGATGTTATGTGCGGGACTGCTCTAATTACATTGGAAGAAATGAGTAGAGACTGTGATTGGCGCCGTTTTACAAGGGGCTCAACGAAGTGCCTGATGTTCCCAAAATTAGGTGAGAACATTAAGGAATTGACTATTCCAACTGCGAACGATACAGGGAAGACTAGCTGGTGAGCTAGGAACTCATGAGATTTGTCATGGTGAATAATAGATGCCATATAAGTCACGTTTCAAAGCATCATTTATGGTAGAACAAGAACATTCCTCGTTTGATAAAGTGTTCTCATCCTTTATTTACTTGTGTTTGTTGTGTTTAGAGATGTTTGATTCTTTAAATATAAAGCAGCAAATTGCAAAATATCCAACACCAGAAAGTAATTTTATAACATACGTAGGAACGATGGCAACTATCAAGGAAAAGCACAGTTAGAGATTAAAGCGATAGGAAACGGACTTCGGTTTATCTTCAGCATTAATAACCAAGTCATATTATTGTAAAGAACTCCCGTTGATGAACACATCTTTGCTGCTCAATCAAATTGTTTCTTGAAATACAAGCGTTAACAAAAGAAGAAGATTTGTGCACTTAAGAAAGCCAGCGTTCTATCATCGTTTAATAGGAAGCCGTACAAGTCTGGCAAAGATCTTTAGGCCTTGAACTGATTATTGCAACTCGTAAAGTTATCTATGAAGTGAGACATGCTTTTTTAAATGGTAATGGTTAAATTATTTCTCTAATATACGGATTTCATGTGACTGTTATGGTCACGAATTTGTTCATAAACATTTTAACAGAAATCTACGTATCTTAAGAAATAATCGTTATCATACCGTATTATGGAGCCCAACGTTCTGTACTTCTTGGAGATGAGATTGAACAAGTCGAACCCAATCGTCCCCACTTTTTTAGCATCAAGTTCAAAACACTTTGCATCTGTACACAAAAAGGATCATAGTTATCAAAATCTCAATTTATCTAAAATGTATGATCTTTAAAAAAACATACAATCTGGAAACTCCAAGTATTTGAGCTCCATTGAAGACGTATTAGTTGGTTAGTGGAATACAGGTCTTCGAATCAGTCTTCGGGACCGAATAATTACAAGCTCGAAGTAAAGTGTTCGACCTTGTATGAGTTGGTCACGCCGGACTATTTGATGTTGTCACAGTACAATCTCACGTTTAGCTTTTAACTGTTTATGGAAGTAGTAACAATACAATGTTAACAATCTGACCGTACTGTTACGAGTGGGAGTCCCACTCGCAACAGCGCGGCTCTGAAGGAGGTGAAGGCGCCCTAACATCCGCCATTGAAAAACAACAACAACAACAACAAGAACGACAACGACAACGTTAACGAAGATCTATGCCATTCTCGCATCAGCTAAGAAGATCAATTTATAAATTAATATAGATAAATATATCAGCCATCTTTTCTGTGGTTTATAGAAAGTCGTTTTTTTGAGCGTATGAGTTGTTTTTGATGCACCTACATTTCGACCCCCTATTATGCCATAGGCACACAGACATATATACATATATGCATATATATGTATATATATATATATACCCAATCGCATACGCACACACACGCACAGATCACCATCATCAATGTGCTTCCACTTAGTGTATCTTCAAAACCCTTACAGGTTCACAACTGGGTCCTATGTACTAAACCATTTGCTACTAAAAGCTGACAGCATGTCCGAACAGTGGGAAAGACTTTTCTTGTCGCACAAAAATTGGATAATTTTCAGACGTTGAAAGATAGAGGACGTTGATTAATTGTCGAGAATGAAAAGCCGCAGAAATAATTGAAAATTTGTTGCAAAAAAGAGTTTACATCCAGAGAAACACAAAACAGTCTGAGAGGCCTTATTCGGGGTCATACTGGAGAATATGCGCTCAGTTCAATGAACAGTTCAAGGCGCATACTCGTCTGTCCCACTACATAAATTTTAACGTAGTCATGAATGAGGAATAATAATGCCGATAATATCCCTCGTACTGTATGAAAGTGCAACTTCTATCTTGCTGTTTCGATATGTTTCCAACCGATTATCATGCAACAATGTAAGACCGAAAAAAATTATTGCTTGTTCAATCTTGAACTTCAAAACTTTCACAAAACATGAAATAAGACCGGTTGGAGTAAAACCTTACGCTTTGAGGTGGCCAGATTCTTAGAAGTGCCTCGCTTGAAGACTGGCTTGGCTTAAATAGTCGACCAAACAGTCTTAGCAGTCGCAGTTGATTAAGAGGAAGCTTCGTAAGATTCAGACTTTGCTCAACACCTTCCTTGAGCCGAAATCTGAACTATTTCAATGAAAAGCAAAACATTGACATATATTGGAAAACGTTAGTCAAATGTGACTTCCCTTCTTCCCGGCCGCCTATTTTGTTGCACGGTCTTCTTCCTTTTTCAAATATTTTGTGTAATCATTGTGTGGAAACCTACTTGGTACACTTGGTGTTGTACGAAAAATAGCTGTCCTAAGACACTAGTATAGCAAAGGCTGTTCATGGTGAGAGAAAAAGAAGTATTAAGACAGCAAGTGAATGACAGATGAAGACGCTACTAAGACGTCTTTGTGTACCGCCCGAATTTCTCCCACACTGTTACATGCCTTTGTAACGAAGGAATACCTAATTTGAATGGAAACTAGCGCTTCTGATAGTATCAGCTTCTTACTTAGTTGATATACTTATTTATGTGTTCTCATGAACCGAACTTGTTTAGCTGATGAGAGGTTGGTACAAGTTTCCGTTATCGCTGTTGTTGTTACCGTTGTTGCCAGTGTTATTGGCCGATGGCTGACATGTTTGCGACTTCGAGTCACACTTGTAACAGCACGGCTATGAGGAAGGCGACAGCCATCGGCCAACAACACTGCGAGTCCTTCGTTTCGCCTGTCTCCTAACTAGTTCTACCGAACAGTACCATTAGCAATCACTCGTCAATAGGATTGATCTATGGACCCCAAAACGGCAATGAACCCAGTTAAGCTGAGCTTGCAGTCGAAATCACAATGTTCACTTTTTATTTAGTGCCTTAAAATATTTTTCATGGCAGGGTTTTATGTGTGGTACAACCGCAAAGATGCTGAGATTTTTGCAAAACTCCGGAGAGCAGGTGTCTGCGCTGGGAAACGAACGCGCTACTATCCTTTCTGGAGGCTAATAACGAAAACGAAATAATAATTTGGGTGAAAAAGTGCCATCACAAAATACCTACTTGCATTTTTATTGCATCAGTTCTAGGTCGCATTAAAGTAAATGGAACACTTCTAGCTGAATTTCATCGCGATTCAGCATAAGTCAGTGCATTGTTTTCATTTACCCTTGAAAAAAAGTCGCAATAGATGCATCAAATGTAATGTAATGCACGTAATTCTTCAAATATAGACATATAGTAGATGGAAGAAAGGTGAACAAAGCGGTTAAAGGAGTATGAGACGCTGTGAATGGGGGAATAGCAATGCGTTCAAAATGGGTAAATTTAAGAACAATCTTCATGCTGTAATGATTACACGCGCAGGTTTGTCAAGGGAAACCCGTGGCAAGGCGCATCAGTTTTGGAAGATGCTTCTTTTTGACAACAATCGATTGCCTTTCCAATCGCCTCGAATAATATCGGTCATAGTACGGAACGAGCGTATATACACAAGTATTAATAGCTATAAGACAATGGAATAAATTTCCTTCTATACTTGATACTTGACTTGAATGACCCGTGCTCACTGGTTGTGAGAGCCCCAGCATAACGTCTATTTTTCGAAGATTTGCTGGTCAAGCCATTTTGGTTCCCTGGAATCCCGAGGTCAGCTTGACCAAAGTCTGCCCGAGATCTTCGCCACCATAGGCAGTCGCAGCCCTTGTGGATCAGAGGGAGATTTGCTACTACGTGACTCTGACACCAGGACGGTGATGGATCCTGTTATTGGTTTACTCTTAGCTAGGCTTCCTGATGGAAACGCTGGACTCCTTCTGAGCTTGGGAGACCCTGGTTTCTTGTAAACGTGAAAGAGATTTATGTGCACGAAAACCAAGATTGGTGGTTGGGGGGTGGTGGTGGTGTGTTGGGGAGCGTGGAGTATGAGCAGTGCAAGAGTAGCGTACAAATATTTTCTAAACGCAAATCAAACCGATTTGTAAGACGAAAATCACAATAAAAGGGATGGCAATGCATAAAAAGTGCCGGAGTGGCCATTGTGATATTCATTGGTCTCATAGCGAGCACAGCAAAAAATTATCCTTTGCCCAGAGGGTGTTAAAAGAGGATAACAACAGGTAATAAATTAATTAGCTTTAAGCGGAAACAAACAAGATGTTGCACAAATGTTACCTAACTAGAAAGTCTTATGATTATCTGTGAGCTTAAGAATACACGAAAAAGGATCACGTAACGACTGAGTATCAGCCTCTTATTTAGTGTTCCGCAATGGATTTGCAACGTGTGGCGGCATGGATGAATATATTACCCTCTTTAAACCTATATGTTAAGCTAAGTGTTGAAACGTGTGGGAGATAAGCGGTAGAACCATTTCGTCATGATTTCAGCTGATTTTTGAAACTTTTTCTTATAAACTAAACAATTTTAGCAAAGTTGGCATTTGCATTTACTTGTTATAATTTGTTGTAACCAATCATTTTGTTGAAACTTGGCTATAAAGTGTAAAAGGTTGAAGCTCTCGGCGTTGATCAATCTCTGGGGGATGCACTTTGCATTCGACTTCATTAAGCCTTGTTGAGGGTGATTGAGTCCACATATGGTTTCTTCAATGTCTAGCGATGGCCCACCGATATTTGAGCTAGTGCTGCTATCCTCTCAGACAGGTTTGGGACCAATTTACTGACCTCGGGAGGATGGAAACTTCGGTGTGCCAGTGGCGCCGGGATCGATCCCATGTGCTCTGCGAGATCCACCGACCACTGTCCCACACGTCCAAGCTTGTCCTTACGGGGTTAAAATATATGTGAACATAAGCTCTTGTTTAAACTTTGTTGCATTCCGAGCTATGAGCTCTCTGCTGTGCGCACGAAAATATCAGAAATAAAGGGGATCCGGTCCACCATATGCGGAAGCGATGCCATCTCTGGAGAATTTATTAGAAAAGGATTTCAGCTAAAAGCATCGGTGACGAAGATGAGGCCTGTCTTGTTATTATTTTGGTTTCATTATCTATTTCCTGTTCATGCGTATTGCAAATACTGGCACTAATTGATTGAATTGGAGTTGCTTCTCGGTCTACCTTCAACTGCTGCAATTTTTCGAGATATCGCTTCTCATGATGTCATTGTTCAATCACCAGCTGGAGCAAAACTACATCATCGGAGGAAAAAAAACAGGTGTGATGCAAGACGTGGAACGCACATTAGGTTCCAGCAATAACAGATTTTATAATTTCAACGAGTTTCTTATGGCTACAAGGATATACAGACGGTAATGCAAGCACATATACGGTTTATCACTTTCATATGTCATATGCACATAAAATGGTGCAGATTCGCCTGGTCTCTTTCTTCGCTAACTTTATCTCAGAATTAAGCCCTCACTGGAAAGTGTGTGATGATTGCCACCAAGGCATAGCAGTTGCTGTATCTTCTTATTTTTCGTTACCGCTTCTTTTAACAATGCATACGGTTGGGTTGATAAAAGTCATGCAAAGAGCAATGAATGAACAAAGGAGCACAAAGGCAGTGAATGCAGTGTTCATTGTAATTTCCCGGGTCCACCCCTTGAATATCCTTCCTTCGAAGGATCTCGAGACGGTTAGTCGCGAGGCTACGTGGCTCGCCCCCAGGTGGCGGATAGGGGGTTAATAGCGCATTTTGCTTCCATGAATGGAGATGGATCCAGGGGATGGACTCCCTTTTTCTGCTGCGCCGAATTGGCACATAAATCCTGTATTTACGAAGCGTATTCATGTATGCGTGCGTGAGTGTGTTTTCGTCTTTGCGAATTGTATTTTACGAGTCAATTCCACCAAAAGCCTGCATTCGAGTGACTGGGAAGTATATGGGAGGCAGTTAGGAGTCGCCTCCAACAAATAAGCTCAACGTCCACTCTGGAAGAGACTAGCAAGCTACCCATGACTATACCCAGCCCCCATGTTCAGAGCCCAGCAAGATATACGTGGGTATCAAAAGGCTAAACACTGTAAAATAAACGGGACTCATTCACCTAACCCTGAAAAACTCTCTATTCGGTAACTATCATGGCCATTCTACGCTGCCTAAATAGAAATAGACAGGTGGATGATCCGTACCTGCTATACACACATTTGCATATGAATCATCGATAGAAGCCTTGACCATGCAAGTAAAAAGGATAATGTACGACGTCTTCGGACTGGCTGAGACGAGACGACGCCATCCATTCAACGCTGTCTATAACACCGGAAAAGAACTGCTGCTCGCAACGGTGGAGGAGTCGGTTGCGTCGTCGTTGGTATAAACTCGAGTTTGGCTGTGAACATAGATTTATTCGAACAGCTAACCCTGTCCTGGTACCAAAGTCGCATGGTGGCAAATCACCCTCTGATCCACAAGGGCTGCGACTGCCTGCCGTGTTGACGACCTGAAGCAGACTTTGGCCAAGCTGACCTCGGGATTCCAGAGAACCACAATGGCTTAACTAGCAAATCCCTGAAAAATGGTGATTATACTGGGGCCCGCACAACTAGTGAGGACGGGCCGTTCAAGTATCAAGTAAGTATAGATGTGGACCAATACCGGCTTTGCCAATATTTTATGCGCCGATATCAAGATACAATAAAGAAGAAGTCGAAGCGCTCTATATGGATTCGGAGAATTACCATAGAGAAGGCCCTAGATTCTTTAAGATCATCAGTGGATATTTTGATGATAAAATTAGCTCAAGAAGAACGTTTGAAGAACGTTACAGTGGCACACACGGATTCGAATGGAACGAGTAGGGTGTGCGGCTCTCTGCGTTCATCGAGACGACGAAGACCATCTGTGGTAGCTCATAATTTCAGAAGCACCACCTTTAAGGCAGGACGTGGGAGTCTCTCTGTGGAGAGCACCATAGTGAAATGCGCCACATCATAGCAAATAGAAGGTTTTGCCTTACCGATGTCACTGTTCCAAAATTCTAGACCATATCAGACCATCGCCTCTTTCGCGAAAGATTTCATTTCACACGGCATGGAGAGGAACGCCCTAAATTCAAAAAACGAAGTCCCAAAACCACCATAAACCGGGACTTATTTAATACATTAGTCAGCTTATGATATGTATTATGTTGGAAAGATGCCATTTTCGACAACGTCGACGAGTAATACAATTCGCTCATGCAACATCGTCACGTTTAAGCTAGTAAAGCCGAAAGCTCGAAACTCCAGAATCATTCGAGCTGATACGGCAGCTTGGAGTCGCACGAGCTGCAGGCAACCATGAACTAACGCCCGAACACGCAAAACAATCCAGACACACGATAAAAGAAGATCTTAAAGAGAGAACAGCAGCAATAATGGTTGCAGCTGCAGTGACTGGGAAAAGCATTCGCAAAGCACACCGATGCTTCGGCAATTACAAGACCGTGATGATTGCACTCCGACGCCCAGACGGAACAGTTACAGCGACCAGAAAGGCAATGGAGAAAATAATTCAGAAATACTACTCATATCTCTTCGATAGCCACGTCATCCTTCCATCGCATGAAATAAAGAAGGATGGATATGTTGTACTACCGGTTCTCACTTCCGAAATCCGACATGCCATTTCGTCAGTGAAAAATCGAACAGCTCCAGGCCCGAAGAGGATAGGACCTGAACACCTGAGGAACCTTCCTCCAGTTTTCGTAAACGCACTAGCTCTGCTCTTCACACGTTACCTGTCTGAATGCAAGGTCCCTACTCAGTGGAAAACCAGCAAGGCCGTGTTATTGTTCAAGAAGGGTGACCTCCACGATATCGGCAACTATCGCCCAATCTGCTTTCTGTCTGTCGTCTACAAACTTTTCATTAGAGTCGTTCTAAACAGGATTGACAGAACACGTGAACATCCTCCTTTATTTCAAACAACGGAAGGTGGACGTGGCCATCAAAGAGATCTGAGTTGTATTCGTGAATGATTTTCTCCATTCCTTTTCCGGAAGCAGTAACTGTTCAGTCTGGGCGTTGCAGTGCAGTCATCTTGGTCTTGTCATTAGCGAAGCTTCGGTGGGTTTTGCGAATGCTTCTTCCTGCTTCAGCAGCTTCCACTATTACTGGCGCTCTTCTCTCTTTAAGACCTTCTTTTATCGGCTGCCTGCATTGTTTTGCAAGTTCCGACGTTAGTTTGCGGTTGCCTACAGCTCGCGCGATTTCATGCTGGCGTATCAGCTCTAGTGTTTATGGAAACAGACGTCTCTTTGTAACTTTCGAATTCTCAGCTTTCATAGCGCTAACGCGATGTTAGATGAACTGATCGCATTCTATGTCAACGTTGTCGAGAACCACATTTTTCAAACAGCCAGCAAATGGATTGAATAAATGTCAGCTTATGGTGGTCCTGGGAATTCGTTTTTTAAACATAGCTGCTCCTTCTCCTTTCCGCGAAGAATGAAGCCTTACACGAAGGATACGATGGTCTAATCCCGTGTAGAATAATGGGACAACAGCGATGCCTGTAAGGCAAAACCTTCCATTTACTGTTATGTGGTCTATTTCGTCATTGTACTCTCAATTGGACCACGGGTCTCCCTCACATGAGGGGTCTCGAGCCGGTTAGTCGCGAGGCTACGTGGCCGTCCCCAGGTTGCGGGTAGGAGGTTAATCGAGGAACAAAAGCGACCGTATGTTTTCCTGAGACGAATCTGATTCCAGGGGATGGACTTCCTGTTCCTGCTGCGCCACTTTGGCACTTAGTTTCTGTATCTACAAGGCGTATTCATGCACGAGCGTGTGGGGCAATCGAGTTTGTGCGGATTGTATTCTACGAGTCAGTTCGGCTAAAAACCTTTAATTAAGTAGCTGGGAAGTATATGGGAGCCGGTTAGGAGTCGCCTCCAATAAACTAGCTCCATGTCCACTCCACTCTGGGAGAGCCTGACAAGCTACTCGTGAGCACACCCAGCCTCCACGTTTAGAGCCCAGCAAGCTATACGTGGGTATCAAAATTGCTAAACACAGTAAAGGAAACGAGCCTCATTCCGCTGACCCCGAAAGAGCCTCCAGTTCGGCAGCGTTGTGTAGGACGAGTACGGATAGGCTGCTAAGATCTCACGGCCAATGGAAAATGCCTGGATTACAAAGTACCATGGCGACGATCTGTGCCTACAGTGTACGTGCACTTGCATCCGAGTCTTCGATAGAAGACACGCTTATGAAGCAAGAAGGATAACGTGAGATTTCATCGGCCTGGATGAGATGAGATGACGCCACCCATTCAACGCCGTCTATGACACCAAGGAAGAACTGCTCCTCGCAATATGCGACAGCAGAGGAGCCGGCGGAGTCGGCATTTCCGTCAACACGAGATTTTCCATAAACATCGTTTTATTCGAACAGCTTACAACCCGAATCGTACGTTTACGATTAAAATAAAAAGATATTGATCAATACCGTCTTTGACAATCTTCGTCGATTCGACGGCCGGCAATTACAGCATCTTGCCATTGCTGATGACATCGTCCTTATAAGACCAAACATTAGTCAACCGGAACGAATGCTTGCCGACTTTGATAAAGGCTGTGGAAACATTGGACTTCGACTAAATCTCACAAAAACGATGCTGATGAGGAACAGATTGGTTTCTTATGTCCCGTTCACGCTGAGTGGAACGAATATTTCCTAGTGCTCCAGTTATGTTTATCTAAGTTGAGAAATCAACATGTTGAACTACTTAGCTCCACAGTTGAGCAGAGGGAAACGAGCGGCTTGAGAAGCTTCCAAGAGCATCGAGGATGTAGTGAAGAGAACAAAGAACATCCTACTCCGTGCTCACCTTTTCGACTCAACGGTACTTCCTGCCCTAATGTATGCGTCAGAAACCTGGTCGCTGCATAAGCAGGATGAAAGGTCACTCATCGTTATTGAACGCGCTGTCGAAGGGACGATGCTAGAAGCATCCCGTTCCGCACAACTAAGGAATGGGATCTGAAGCTCCGATCTGCGTTAACGATCAAAAATCAAAGATGCTGTTCTGTACGCCAAACAGTCGAAGAAAAGGTAGGCCGGACACGTAATGCGTATGAAACACAATCGACGGACAAGAGCCCGTTAGTAACGGGATTCCTCGAGATGTCAAACGCACCGCAGGAAGGCCACCGCTCCTATAGTCTGATTTCCTCACGAATAGCTTATGATGCTCAAGGAGTCGCTAAGGTGAGCAGAACCTACTGGGCTGCTCTTACCTGTGACAGGAAAAATAGAATGTTTACTGGTGCTCGCTCGAGTCACCCCAGAATCAACGGGTTTACAAGTTACAGGTGTTGGGTGATCTCTTTAATATAGCTATTGTACTGGTTTGCAATTATCGTTGCTGAAAGCGTAATCAGAAGACATTGTGCCATAATAAATAAACAATATGAAACTCTCTTGTTTGAGAGAGTTAGCGTCTTAAGGGAAACTTTATTGTTCGTGCAATATGTAGCTCGTGAGTTTCGACTAGGGAACGGCTACCACTTCTTAGTGCACAATAGAACATATGGCTGTAGAAGTGTTATTCACTTCCAACTCCATATTCTCGGTGATCGTCGGCTTGGATGACCACCCAGAAAAGTTTAACTTACTTATTCATGCAGTATTATGAACTTTTAGAAGAGTTGGCTGTGTTTCCTTGACAACTATACAATCGTTTGCTAACACCTGCGTAGATCTTTGCTGATTTGGGCGGGAACTGTTTATCATTTTCAAGCTAATTAGCAGAAAATTGCTTATTTATATTCATTTTTATAAGCTCGTGGAAAGAATTGATGACTGTTCCAGCAGCTGCGATGTTAACGCCAGCCATGTATTGTAGCATGACAAAATATAACATAATATAATATGATATAACGTATTCTAATATAATATACTATAACATATAATATAACGTAATAATATAATATTGAGGCGTCCAGCTCATGAGATATTTGATAAACTTTGAAATCACATTTAGTACGATAGTGTAAATGTGCATTTTGTTTTCCGACAAAGCGTCGTATTCATGACATCATTTCTTTCCCTCGATAGATTTCCTTCTTAAAACTTTTGGTATATTTAATAGCATGTGATATAGAAATGTATAGTAGCATTAGCGTAATGTGAAATAATAAATGTCCAATCGTTCCCACATAACTTTTCAATGACTTTGAATTGCTAGATTTCCCATATTTTATTGAAATTAGGGGAAAGAGCGTGCGTTTCTAGCCTTTTCCTTCTCAAGAATGAACTACTTCGTTCATTTGCTGTCTTAGTGGTCTTGTTCACATGATACGCACCATATGTACACCATATATGCAGCATATAATCTAGTTGTAACAGAACCAGCTTTCATTCATAGGCAGTACTTTGCTGCCATCTACCAGCATCACCTGTAAACCAAGTCGCGCAAGCAGTCTCCACAAACAGCGGCTTAGGTGGCTCCGCGATTAAAGTACTCGAGGTTGAACAATCGCTTATGGGGTGAACTACGCACTTGACAAGTACGGGGCGCGGTGGTCAGAGGCGCCTTGTAATACATGTAGGATCGATCCCCGTGCCTATGGCCTACCAAAGCTTCCATTCCTCCGGGATCGCCAAATTGATACCAGGCTTATCTGGGTGTATAGCAGCACTAGCTGCATACATCGGTAGGCCACCGCGAGTCTTTGTAAACGTCAGCTATGCATTCAATCACTTCCAAACGATGCTTGATAAAGTCGAATGCATGGCGCATCGCTCAGGTGCTCCCCTCGAATGCATCAACGCCGAGAGCTTTACTCTTCTTATATCATAGATTCGACTCCGTTTATAGGGTGGTCCTCATCCCAAAAGAGGAAAGATGATATGTCGTTCCAGTGGTTCTCCCTTCGGAAATCCGGTATGCCGTTTCGTCGTTGAAAAATTGAACAACCTAAGAACCGCACAAGGTAAGGCTTGAACACCTAGAGAATCTTCTATCAATCCTCATAAGAACATTGACTCCCTATTCAGAGATTTTTTGTCTGAATGCAGGGCTCCCACTTAGTGGAAGACCACTAAGATCAAGTTATTTTTCAAAAAGGGTGACATCCACGATATCGGCAACTATCGTCGAATCTACTCGAAGTTTATTGGTTACCAATTCTTCACTTGAGTCATCCTAAAGAGAAATAACAAAACACAAGCTGAAGGACAGTCATGTGAGCAAGCAGGTTTTCCTAAAGGACTCAGTACGATGAACCATATTTACACGTATGACCTTTTATTTGCTGTCTATCATTTTTCAGCAGGGTATTATGTAAACAACAATCACTAGTGGTGCTATTTGCAAAACTGAGGTCCAAGGCCAGATGGGAACACGCAATTTCCGCTTTCGGAAGTCACGTGTTACCCATTGCACCACACAGGCGCTCACCCTGCCGTTCTCTCAGCAAGGTTCTAACCATAACGGTGCTGTTAGCAATCATTGTGGTCGTTCTCAACATTATTTAACATAACGTCCAACCTATTAAAAAATTGCAACATATTGTAATTTCGTTCATCTCTATTTCCTTTATGACAGTTCTATTTGTTCCGCGATGCAATGTATTTTCTGCAGGCCGCAATCCGTGTCTCCGTTTTTGAACGTGAAGACATCTAAGTAATAGTCATGATCATAAAACTTTCTCTTTACCATGTTTTATTTTTCTTTTAAGAAAGCTTGTTGAGAAATCTGCACTCAGTCAAAAACGCACCGGTTTTAATGTTTTTAAAAATGGTGGCGTTTTTGTTCGATTCACGAATAAAATTGAGGAATAGAAGCAGTCACTGCTGCAGTGATACCGCCAAAATTTCCTAATTTTACAGTTCCTATTTAGTAACGACAATCAATTTAAACTTGTAAGCTGTTTCTGTAACACGTTTCATTTTAACCTAATTATGGAGCCAACGATTACGAGGAACAGAATTGTAACGTATGCCACATTCAACCACAACGGAATGAATATCTCCGAATGCTCCAGTTACACGTCTATCTAGCTCGGCAAATCAGCATAATGAACGAATTAGCTCCACAGTAGAACAGAAGAAAACGAGCGGCTATGGGGACCTTTAAGAGCACCGAGAGTGCAGTGAAGAAAAGAATGAACACCCTGATTCTTTGCCCAACTTTTCAACTCCATAATACTTTTTGCCTTAACGTTAGCATTAGAAACCTGGTCGCTGCATAAGTAGGATGAAAGACCACTCAGCGTTATTGAACGCGCCGTCGAAAGGACGATGCTAGAACTCTCCATTTTCACACAAGTAAAGGAATATATCTCAAGCTCCGAATTCCGTCAAGGATCAAAAATCTAAGATGTTGTTCTATGCGCCAAATTGTCGAAGACAAGGTGGGTGAGGTCCCTAATGCGTATGAATGACAACCGATGTACAAGAGCCGTCAGTGACTAGATTCTTCGGGATATTAAACGAACTACAGAAAGACCACCTACTCGATGGTAAAAGTACTTCACAAAAATCCTAGAAGAGAGATATGATGCTAGACGAGTTTCTAGAGCAAGCAGAACTCGCTGGGCTACTCTTGCACGCGACAGGGAAAAATGGAAGGTTTACTGGCGCTCGATCGGGTCACTCGACAATCAACGGGACGACAGGTGATACTGGTGAAACAGAGATGTAGCCGATTTCTTTGCTAACAAAAAACCCTTCGATGAGTTAGCAAGAATAACTTTGGCAAACAACAGTGAAATATAAAATATTATTCAAGCAAGATAACATTCTTCGTTCATGCGACGACTACTGAGCAACTCTAACGTCTAAAAAGAAGTGGAGGCTTCACAGTTACTCACTTAAGTTGCCAAACGATAAAAGAGATAGTAAGTAATACCAGATATAACCTTAATGATGCTGAGACATTTGCAAAACTCCAAACCGCAGATGTCTGCGGTGGGGAACGAACGCGCTATTGTCCTTTTCGGGGCGTAACGCATTTACGACCACACCTTGCGGTTCTTTGTGATTATAACCAGAGAGCCTCAGCATAACAGGGTTCGTTGCCGATTTGGGCCTTCCAGATCAATCTCGCTGACGGGTGATTGGTGATGGCCCTGATCGATTGAACTAGCTGAGAGACAGGTGAAACGAAGGATCCGCGTGGTGTGGTGGTGAAAGCGTTACTCCCCGCTGAGGAGCCTTACTCCCATCTTACATCGCTTTCTGAGATAAATGAACATCTTGTGTTAAAGGATCGGTTTTCAACCATTTCTCATTAGTTTCCGCATTCACTTGGAAGCATTTGCCCAAATCACGGTGTAGTATAAATGATCTTTTGCAACAAATCGGCTTCTAGGGAGATCCACAATGTTGATAAAAACATCACAGTTCCTCTTTGCCACCTTCATTGTAGATTTTCATTTGCTATTTATTTATAATAGATTTTACCACTGGTTTTTTGACGCAAAAGTTTCAAAAAAATCTCTGCATATAACTGTTTGATCGAGGAAATGCCAAACGATGATGAACCGATCGTCATAGAGCAGTTGCCAGTAGTGGCTTCCGAAACACTGTTGAAGAAACACCAGTTCGTCAATGCAGGTCTCCTGTATTTGCCCTGATCAGTGAGAAGCAACTGCCCTCTTCTCCTCTTATTTTTCTCTCCTGCCATTATTACGTTCTTGTTTAAATTATTCAGTTGGCACGAAGGTAGTATACAAAATAATTGTTCAGCTCAAGTTTCGTTCTCGCCTTCGCGAGACAGCTCCGATTCGATAGCCCACAGATGGTCGTCTTCGACATATGAGTATTCGTTACTGCATTGAGCCGAATCCAGTGGAAGAATCGTCGTTCGAATTAAAATCCTCACTCAGTGGTGTCCTTTCTTATAGGATGGACGTTTATCTGTTGCTCCCGACCAGCATGATATGCTTTTGGGCTACAATGCATTCCGAAACGGCTGCTCTTCACTGCTTGGAATATAACCTAGTAATGTCTTAAAAATCGGCTTTCATTAGGACTCATCAATAATAATCAATATTGTTCTAGATTATTAAGTTAATACAAGGTTTGTGCAAAAGTTTTCTCCAGCTAACGTTTCAACGTCTCTTCCTTCTTCAGACCTGGATGCGTCCCATACCACGGTTCACAAAAAAGAAGACATGGAAACCGTAACCAAATGAAATTTCACACCAACCCCATCTTAGTTCTTAATCAAGAAAAAAAAACTATAATCATATTGAGGTTTAGTAACTGTCGCTTTTTAAAACTAATACCTTTTCCCTTCTATTTTTTTTCGCTTGCGCAAAAACCCTCTGCAACAGACCCACAAACCGGCACTAGAAAAGGCTTCCACTAAGCAGCAGCGTTCTAAATTATATAATCTCCACCTGTGTATATGCGCAGCGCAAAATTTACGGAAACAATCTGATCGTTAATTTACACAAAATATTCTTTCAGTTCAGTTTTTCCAAAAGTACGTGTTCTGTGGATAAAATATCGAATTACATTTTTCGGAGATTTGCTGGCTATGCCATTGCCATTCCCTGAAATTCCGACGTCATCGTGGCCAAATTCTGCCCCAGGCCTCCACCACCACGGGCAGTCGCAGCGCTTGTGGATCAGAGGGAAATTTGCCACCATGCGACTTTGATACAACGCCGGACTCCTTTTCAGCTTGAGAGATTCTTCCAGAAAATGAAACCCCGCTGTACATCGCAGTCCGACACCCAGGAACACCTCCTAGCTACGGTGAGGTGGTAAACCGTTGGGAGGAATAAAACAATAAACAATTAATTAATCACAATATTTTACCTTTTATTTTTTGCCTACTGCAATTTTTACGGCAGGGTACTAAGCGAAATACAACCACAACGTTGCTGAGATATTTGCAAAACTCTGGACAGCAGGTGTCTGCTGTGGGGAACGAACGCACTATTGTCCTTTCCGGGTAGTAACGCGCTCGCCACCACACTGTGCGGCCCCTTCGTTTCGCCTGTCTCTCAGCTAGTTCTATTGATCTTTTGCCATTAGCAATCACCCATCAACGGAATTGATCTGAAGAGCCCAAATCGGCAACGAACCCAGTTCAGCTGAGGCTGTGGATATAATCACATTTTAACCTATTATTAACTGCCTACTCTTTTTAATGGTAAGGTATATAACGCGAAATATAACTTCAATGATGTTGAGATAATGTTCACTTTTTAACTTACTGCCTTTTACAGGTTTTCACGGCAGGGTATTATTTGTGAAACAACTAAAATGTCTCAGCATCATTGAAGTTATATTTTGCAATATATACCCTGCCATTAAAAAGAGTAGGCAGTAAATAATAAGTTTAAATTGAAATGATGTAATCACTGCTTCAAATTTTGTGAGGAAGAACAGTTCCTTTAGAAATTCTCCACGCTTTTACTCTGCACTGTCTGACATAGGAAGGATTTAACTTTAAAGTGGTGCTCGTTGCGACTGGTGCAGGTGTTTTTCCAATTTGAGAGTTTATGGGACGTCAGGGCAGCAGCTTAGATCTCGCGGTGTGTTAACTGCTGAGAACTGCACCATACCTATTCTATACAATTTCTCAATATTTTTGACTTCATTCTAGTGCCTATTTTTGCCTTTTTTTTAGAGACATGCCGGCTAAATAAACTAGCCTTGGCAAGAGTTCCACATGGTTCATGTTCTGGAAACAGAACATGAGACAGTTCTTGGTGGGTGCTCAGCTGCAATTTTACACAAAACGCCTCTTTACCTTGACAGAATCCCAAGAAGAAACAAGATCATCATTATTATCGAGGTACCTAACGTGGCTGTCATTGGGCCTTGAAAGAAACATATAGTTAATTAACTGCAAAAGGAATGGATAAAGGGAATCTCATGCCAAAGATGCCACGCTTTTCTCGTTTTCGAGCGAGCAAAGCTTATCGTATGGGGTCATGGCATTGAGAAATGGTGTAGTTGTGGCTTGATTTTTTGCTGAAATTTATAAAGCCTGTTCGAAGTTGTGAATCGTGAGTATTTTCAAAGATCGATACCTAGAGAGATCATCTCAGCTAGGGTGTTCAGCTAGGGTGCATTCTAAGGCTACTGTTTGCGATGAAGATCTCATTAGAGATGCATTCTATTTATAGAAATGCATGAGGTGCTTCATTCAGCTTGTATGCTGTTAGAATAGGCGGCGGCCACCGATAAGTATTTTTTAAGCCGATAATATTAGTAGTAAACCACCCATAACTGAACCGTTGTCATTCGCATCAGTACGTACCATAAGTATCTTAGTAAGATTTTATGAATACTTTCCAACGTCAAAAATCGAAAAAGAGTTCTGACATAGGGTTAAGGATGTAAAAGTGAATAATTGAGTACGGAGAGAAAGAAATTGGTAGTTAAAGCAGTTCAGTATTGCTCATTGCTTATCGAAGGCAGTCTTTCTACAAGTACTGACTACAATTTTAGTTAATGTCTCGAAGGATTAAGTAATGGATAATGTTATACCTTTTTATTTTCTGCCTACTATAATTTCGCGGCAGGGTACTAAGCGAAATACAACCACGACGTTGCTGAGATATTTGCAAAACTCTGGACCGCAGGTGTCTATGGTGGGGAACGAACGCGCTATTATCCTTTCCGGGTAGTAACG
This sequence comes from Angiostrongylus costaricensis, assembly GCA_900624975.1. Lineage (NCBI taxonomy): Eukaryota > Metazoa > Nematoda > Chromadorea > Rhabditida > Metastrongylidae > Angiostrongylus > Angiostrongylus costaricensis. The sequence continues at coordinate 22,566 of UYYA01000651.1, read as the reverse complement.
TGCTCGCCACCACACTGTGCGGCCTCTTCGTTTCGCCTGTCTCTCAGCTATTTCTATCGATCTTTGCCACAGCAATAAGTAATGGATAGTCGCTTCTTTTCGATCTTCGGTAAAGAAGCCTCAAGTAATCATGGAAGTTTCTGAGCATAATTCTATTCCATGGCAGTAGATATAAGTCGTGAGAACATGCGCTAACTTTCCCAAATTGTCCACGCATTCAATTGACATATGAATCGCAGGGCATTCCTCGATTAGACGAAAGACTGCTACAATTTGATTTTTATGATTTGGCGAGAAGTTCACTCGTGCTTAATGTTTAATAGTTTGAATGTGATACCGAAGGTACCTCCATTCGCACATGAATAATTTCATTTGTAGCCCAACAAGAATAACATTATGGACAGCAATTTTTAAGGAGGTAAATGCCAATGAAGAAAAGTCGAAAGTAGGACCAAGCAAACAGAGAGTAACTCATAATTCGTTTGGCTTCGGTCTCTTCGACATTCGGTTCCAAAATGACGTCGTTCCTCATTTTTCTTTGCAAGATCCATGTCTGCGTCTACTGTGAGGATGCCAACACTTTTTGCATGCGATTAGTTTCATTGAATCCGTCATCTACGATTGTCTTCGAGCATTTCGCATGAGTGTTCGAATGCTGTTTGAGGATTGGCTTTCTTTACTAATGTCGTTGCATGCTGGTCGAGTCGATCCTTCCTGGAATCCCGGGATTAGCAAGTTAGAATATTCTCATTTGGATTGCAGAGAGTGCAATGTTACCAGACAAGTTTGTTCCCTTTCCGATCCCGGAAATATGAGAGGCTTGTTGAGCCCATGCAAGGGTCGAAGCAGGACTGCGGTGGTGATGAATAGGATCACTACCACTGTGCTATCCACCCCTCGACTTGAATTGGATCCGATCTATAGATCGCGTGAAATCTCATTCGGCTATGTTCAACCACTGATTTCATAGATTTTATCCGGCCACCGTTCTACTTCATGGTTTATTGTGATTTAAAATCGAAATATTTTATAAATGTCTTTGCTATGGAGCCTTGAACAATTGAGAATTTCGAAATCTTTCATCAGTACTTGATTTGAAAAAATCATTTCCTATTGTTTTCTTTTTCTTTTTCAGCGCTCGCGAGGTTGTTGCCCAGCACACATTTCCTTACAAAAGGAAGACATAAAGTACAACGGTAGCTGACGTTCCGGCAGTACCGTCTTCTTCACAGCCTGGCAGGGCACACTGATGCTTGATTTACTAAGTCAAACCTTTCAACAACAGAAACAGAAAGGTGAAAATCAGAGCGATAATTACAATAAAAATTTCACGATTGCTGAAAAAGAAAAAGAAAATGAGATATTTATGTTCTCATTGGTGGTGTTAATCGGAAGTCGATCCTGGGAATTGATCTTTCGTGGTGCTTTTGGTAAGTGATATTTGAACGACGCATAGTGCGTGACATTAAGAAGAATTGCACGAATTTAAGAACATTCTCCATTTGACATTTGTTGGTCAAGTTTTTTTTTTGCTTCTGAAATAATGAAGTCGTTCCTTGGCTTCACGTGGTTATTATCACAGCCACTTGATTGCTCTCGTGTACCTGATAGTGTCCCATTTTGCGGCTAGGTCGGCGCAGAATCCTAATATTAATTTACTTGTATTCCTATGAACCTGGATAATTATGTCAAGCTTTAATTGGTAGACTTTACTAAAGGGTGAAAGTCGCTGCGCAGCCAATTTCTCTGCCTGCGAGGGAACACCACGTACTAGTTGGATAGCATTATATACCAAATTTCTTTAAGCTAACGAAATTGAACTGCTTAGTAATCTGCTGGAAACGATGCAAAATAATAAAAGCTGATCAGCAGTTCTTAGAAAGTGCTACTTCTCTTGCGGCATAATGAAAGAGAGAGGATGACAAGATACTCCCCGGAAAGGATAATAGCGCGTTCGTTCCCCACCATAGACACCTGCGGTCCAGAGTTTTGCAAATATCTCAACAACATTGTGGTTGTATTTCGCTTAGTAACCTGCCATGAAAATTATAGAAGGCAGAAAACAAAACGTTAAAACATGATGACAAGATATTTATTATTACCAGCAATAAAATTCTCCTCTGAGTTAGCATGTGTGTTATGCTATTGGCTTAGAGAGCGGTCGTAATCCTAGGCAGAGATTCATACAAATATGTTTGAAGCCATAAACAGCTAAGATAAAGTTTAATTGGCACTGGTTGAAGAGTAAACAGAATTAGCGAAGAGGTGAGATTATGGTACGTAGAACGGTCGTACACACAGAAAACCGTTCTTTCGTCACATATCTTATAGCGTCAAAACGATGACGTACAATATGTGAATAGTACAAGGCAAGGCTTTTGCTTTTTTGTTAGTACTGAGTAACCCTATCGAAGTAGATGTTGTCGTGGTTGGTCTTCCGCATTCCTTTGAGAGTTAATCGATCTGGACGCGCTGAAGGTGCTCTTCCTTACTTAGACCACTCGTCTCTAATCATGTGCATACAATCTCCTTTTGTGATTGCGACGTCGTTTTTCTTTACTCACCTCTGAAATTTGTCCTTCCACCTCTTAAAGATCATTGTGCGCAACAGTGCCCAACAAACATCGCTGTCATCTACGTTCATCACTGTTTTGGCTCGTTTTCACACACAGGTAGCAATCAACCTGATTTTTGTCCAGGAATTCATTGTTTTTCTCCAATGAGCAAACACGAGGTTTGTAATATTTATTAGCAAACAATAGCTGACGTTTCTGCGGTTTCACCTTCTTCGGAGCCTGAAAAGTTGAGTTGATCAAATTGACATTAAATCTACTCAACCAAACATTTCCGTAACCTTAGCAGACAAGGCTTGATGCATAAATTTCCACTGGCACAACAAACAGCTCCTTTCAAACATCCACCACCTTGTTATCTTCCAGTTAGTTGATGCTGACCCGCCACAAAGAATGGCAGGGAGAGTGTTACATGGACCACCCTGCTGCCACCTTAATGTTTTAGCTTCTTAATTTCGTTCAAGTTTATTTCTGGCAAAAAGTGCTTTTATACTTATACTACGTTCCTTCATCTAATTTCATACTCACTGAAGCGCCAGGTGCTTTTCAAGATTTGTATCTCTGGATAACTTTTCCATTTCCTTCCTATAAAGACATCATTTTCTGCTGTTATTCAGGTTTTCGTCGCTTAAAAGCAATAATTATTTTTCCCCATTATTCAATTTATAGAGATCATTAGCCATTTTTCCTGTTTAGTTTTTCCTTCATGCGCAGCAAATTAGGAACTTGCTAATTAAAGAAAAACTCTTCCCTACTACGTCTTAGTCCTAACCGATGTTTGCGAATGCCACAACACAACAACATGAAAGACAAATTTATGATAGATTGCTAGTTTTGATTTGAAACATTACGAAAAACCGACCACCTGAATGGCGGTTAGAAAGGTAAAAGATAAGAATGTTGTCGGCGTTGTTCAATCTCTGTTAGATGCGCTATGCATTCGACTTCATTAAGCATCGTTGGAGGTGATTGAATGCATATATGGCCTATACAATAACTAGTTATGACCTACCGGTGTATAGAGTTAGTGATTCTATCCTCTCAGGCAAGTCTGCTACAAATTTGGTGGTCCAGGAGGGATGGAAAGCTTAGTGAGCCAGGGGAGCCAGATCGAACGCATGTGTAATGCGGGCACGCACCTCTAACCACTGCTTTACCCGCGTCTCTGTTACAATGATAAGGAAACGGGTAGAAGAAGTGTTGTGGTTTGCACGATACGTGAAAATGAGTCATCTCAGTATCGGAGCATGGTAAGCGGTACTTTGCCCTTATCTGTTCAGAAGTACAGCTGGTGGAAGCTGTAAAAGTAGGCCTAGCAAGATAGAAAAAAGTGTAAACTAAGTCCTAAGTGCTTCGCTCCTACATCAACGGCAATGATACGGTGGTTTTGTTACGCTCTTCCACGTGATATACGCACTCCTCCTATCGCCTTTCGTATCCATTTGTTTGTATTGATGGCCTCCCTGAAGTCGTTTTGTTAAGAAATTTGCAACTAATAACTGCGTGCTACCTCCAGTCGTTTTTCTGCACTTGTAATTAAAGCCCTTTTTTAAAACCCGATTGTTTCTTTATGTGCCCAGATAATAAAAAAATCTCCGACTTTTACAGTTAGCTGCTTACATTTGGATAAATTACCAACTTTTCTCCTCTCTTTATCTTCTTTTCCCCGTTTACTACCGCACTACCGGAGCAGACGACGGCGAAATCACTCGTCCTCCTCGTGTGCTAGAGTGACCCAATGGGTTGTGCTTAATCGGAGTGTGCAAAGAGTGTCATAATTTCTTGTTCGGAGGTTTTGTGAAGTTTGAACACCAGATCGGTAGAATTCTTTCAGTGTCGAAATTTGCGAAACCCGTCGCTAAAAACTCTTTTTCAAGAATTGCTAATAAGAAGAACAATAGTCAGGAAGAGTCTCATTTCCAACATCTTCACGATTGCGTTCACATTCTTGATCACTGATCTTTGATCTGGATCAGAGCTCCAGATCCCATCTTTCAGTTAAGTATAAACTCGATGCTTCAGTCTATCGATGGAACTTTCGATATGGCTGACCGCTTTTCATCCTATTTACTTACCATCTGGATTTTCGAAGGCTACATTCAGCCAGAACTGTGCATTCAAGCAGCTGAGCACGGATCGTGCGAGAGAAAATTTTTTAATCAATGCAGTGCACCTCGTGCGCTGTGTGCTAGAACGTTGTGATACAATACAATTTGTTTTTTATTTTTGAGCACCAGTACTGACCAAAAACGTTGCATTTCTCGACCAGGTTTTTCGACTGCTTAAATGCTCTGCATTACAATGAATTCACCTGGGTTCAAACCATTTGTAGTAGAGGACTTTATCTGCTTACATAAAAGCCAGTTCATCATAAAACCCAAACGCATAGCAATATTTTTTCTTGTATTTTTCTTTCTGACGGGACAAATCTACTCGTAGAGGAAGGTTGAGGAGTTCTTACTCCTGGCACGATGTCTTTTAATACTGCTGCTTTGTGAAGAAAGATACAGGCACATTACAGAACGGAGTTTTAGTATCAGCCGAACCTCCGGAGAAATAATTACATGCTTTAAAGCTCATCCACGACAATCGCGAAATATACTGCGCCTTTAAGCAGTTTTCAATACACTGGTAATTTGTTCATTGGACCAGTTTTCTTTTTTACATGAGGCGTTACCAAATTTATTGTGCCGATCCGAGCACTTCATGCATTCGATTAGTTCTCCTCGTATTCATCATCCACAAAGGTATTTTACAAGGTACCGAACATTTTGCATGTTGTTTCTCTGCTGCTTGAAGATTTCGTCCTTCTTATGAGTGTCATAGAATGCTCGTCGATTAGATGATTCTGTCTGAAATCTTGGTGATGGCCGAGCTAAAGGGTTCCCACTTTGTTGGTAGGAGAACGCTGGGGAGTGATGAAAATTTTAATTTTTCGAAGTATCGGAAGCTATGCAGTGGTCATCAGCCAACTTGTTACATTGTGCGGCCACCCAGGATTACAGTGATTCCCGTAGGCTTGGCTGGTTTTGCTGAGATGATGAACATTCGCTTTACGTTGTACTTCGACGCTGTGGAATACCCGTGGTTAAGACGATGAATTTGTCCTTAAGTTCCAATCTCTAAACTATTTCAAACGCTGGTTGAAACTGTTTTCACTGCTCTGTTTATTTGCAGACTTTTGATGAAGTCTCATCTCAAATAGGTCAGTTAAGTGATATCTGTTACTCACCTATTAGTTTAAATATTAAAAGGCCGCGTGTGGCGCAGAGGTTGGAAGCACCCCACAATACACATGGGATCGATTCCGCTGCCTCTGGCCCACCAAGCCTTCCATCCCACGAGGGTCGATGAATTGATAACAAACTTGTCTGGGAGGATATCTGCAGTGGCTCGAAACATCAGTAGGCGGCAACGAATCACTATAAAGGCGAGATGTGCATACAATCATATCGGAACGATGCTTAGTGTAGTCGAATGCATGGAGCACCCTCAGGTATTAATCAACACCGAGAGCTTTATCCTTTATCATTTTATCTATTAGATAGAGCCATCGATTTCCGAATGGACTTTGATAAATACAAGAGCCATTGATTTTCGAGAGGACTTTCATCAGTACACTTGCTCTCCTTTTTTCGCGCATATTTTCTACAAGTTTCTACCAAGTTTCGCTTTCAGATATTAAGGAATACCTTTGATTCCGTTGAGGAAGAAGCGGCGATAGCAGCGATAGGAACGGCGTCCTCCAGAGAGATCTGCGATTTCATGATCTGCGCACCTTTAATGTGTTCTGTTTGCGCTCAATAAAAGAAGTATTTTGAATGCCTTAGCAATATATTTACGAACGTTGGCTAGTCGACATAGACGACTCAGATCTAAAACTGAGCACAGGATAGTAGATGGCTTGGAGTCTTGAAAATATGTTGAGGACATTGTAAATAACACCAGTAATACCTGGCTCCCCATCTACCTCTTTTACTCCTAGATTCACGGAAACCCTTTCTAAACTTTTGAAACCTTGAGGCTACATAAACAGAGTCAAATGTTGATAACCTTCCCAAATGCAATATGGGAATGGTGAAGGGTGCTATTAGAGAAGAGAGAGCAGTTTCGATATGTGTCGATAGAAAAAGATGAGTTAATATATAAGTAGTAATACTGAAAACCAAGTTTAGCGAACTCGTTGTGAGATGCGAGGAATAGCAAATGTATAAGGGAAACACTAATAAACCAACTGCTATGCTCCATCTTAACGGGTTTGATCGGCAACTGTGATGCCACCCAGGTTTCTCGAGCCAGCGGAGTAAACTGGGCAGCGTTGGCTTGCGAAAGAAACAGGTAGAGTGTCATCTTCAAGTTCCTCGACTCTTTTCGCGAACAATTCTGGAACTGATGATGCAGACAATGCTAAGTTTACTATAGGTGCGACGTTAAAGAGTAGAAAGAAATTAAGAGTAAACGATTATTCAGTGAAGAAATTCCATCGCATCACTGCGCATTCGGATTTTATTTCTGCTTAACATTATTTGATCAGGAGCGGAGTACAAAGCACTCCCTTTCAGAGAAATGTTTCTGAAGCGGCATTTCAATTCGGTTATTTGGGAACATGGTTATATACTCAAGAAATGAAGGCATTCAGTTTTTTAATAATTGCAGTGGTAGTCTTTAATATGCGAATTTGTTACGTTCGTAGATCTTCATTTTCAACAGAGGCATCTTTTGATTTACAATATCAGTCGGTTTTCAGCGAACAGTTCTGCTTCTCAGTTCTGCTGCTTTCTAATTTGGAAAAAAGTTCTGGTTGGTGAGCTCTATCAATCACCCTTCAGTCTTGATGGTGTTCATTAAATTTATTTGCGTAGTATCGCTATTTCGAGTAAGTTCATATTTTGCATAACAATCTTCTATGCTAAACTAAGTTCGAATGCACTGATTTTGAAAGGACTTTGACTATTACACAAGGTAATAGGTAATGGGAAACACTTATGCATTCGTCTGCTGCCTGATAATCTCAAAATAAAACCGTTATCCGTGGAAGAGATTTCCATTTTATAAACATCTATATAGGGTAACCTATGAAACAGTGCTGTGCCTTCTGAACAGTTAGAAATTATGACGAATGATCTTTCCTAAAAAATCAGTGACTTTTTTTGGCCAAAATCTCACCTTTTACTATCGGTCCACCGACGAGGTAGAGCTTTTTGGTGCCTGACAAGTGTAGGAGAGTTCGCTTGTTGAATAACTCATCTCTCCTTACACTAAACTTTATAATAAGCTTATTTTTTATAAGAGCCCACAACAATGCAGTAGTGAGAACTGTAGGAATGAAGCATTAATTTTTTTTCTCTTTGACTTCCCGTATGTTAGTATTTCTTCATCCACTGCCATCGCTGAGAAAATTGACTGTGCTGGATTCTAGGCGTGCGATACCGAAGACGCAGATAGGATGAAAAATACTGTTCAATTCATTACCGAAAAAAAAGCCAAGCCGTTTTGTTTCAGTTCATCTCGATTACCACTTTTGATTTGGAGCCTTTTGTTCTTGCTATGACGAGGTCTTTACGACTTACACTCCCTGATGCACTATAGTGCAGGTCAACTTTTACTTGAGCTTCCAAATAAACTCACAAACTTCATAATTGGATCGCGTTTCTGACGAAAACAAATCTTTCGTAGAGTTCGACAGCTAGGAACAAGGAAAAGTGCTAGAATTTAAGAAACAATAAAGCTTAAGAACTTCTTACTTTGTAGATAATAATATGCTTTTAACCTTCTTCTCTCATTCTCTCATGTCATGTATTTTGTTCTAAAGGCATATATACCACCCCGCACACCACTACTGCATTGTTAATGCTACAGATATACGTTTCCAATAGAAAAAAATAAATCTTAGAGCCCTATTACTTTTCAACGCGCTGTTTTTATTCTCTTTCTTTTGATAGTGGGTATTTTAATTCCTTCATTTGAAGCTAATCTAAATATATTTCTAACTAGGACTAATTTCAGTGATATTGTTTTAAAACATAAGCACACTTAATAGGTCTAGGGACATTCTCTCGCATACGTATACCGTGGTAGCTGGATGTGTCGTGTAATACATACGTTGTCGTTAGTTCAATCTCCCACCCTGGACCAACTGAACTACCATCTATCTGGGATCGGCATATTAGTGCCACACTTATCTGAAAGTATAAAAATACTAGCCTGCTACATGGTTTGTTCACCGCAAGTTATTGTATAGGTTAAAAAAAAATCATTCAATCACCTCTACGATTTTTAGTGGAGCGTATCGTAGAATACTTGCTGCAACCCTTAAAGATCATTCAGTCCTAAACGTTTTTCCCTTTCATTTTTTATGAAGAAATCTATGTCTGCTGACAAATCAACTGTAATTTGTTTCCGTTCTCAAAATAATGGCGATGAGTGATGAGGTTTCTGATATCGGTGAAGTGGTTATGGCTAGATGGTAAGATTTTCTTCTCTCTATTTCTTTCTGGAAAAAATCAAACCTATGCAGTAGCTGGAAGAAGCAGAGGATTGTTTGATGTTTAAAGATTAGAATTGCTTGTAGCCAAAATTTTCTATAGAAGTCTGACGAGAGATCTATATCTATGATGTGCCAGTCTATCTCTCTTAAAGTCGAAAACAAAGGAAGTGCAGGTTTAAGGTAACTGCAACAAGTTAAAAAGTAGTTTTTCAATACTTGTTATAATATCTAATTCCTTTTGTCATGAGACGGTTTGTATCATCCACTACAAGGCCCATTTATTGAGTCAGAACAATGAAACAAGCTTCATTAATTAAAACTAGAGCCTTTAGGATCTACAAATTTTTGTTGACAGGAGCAACACGATTTATTCTGTTTCCTTAAAAACCCAAAGTTTTCGAGGTGATGAAGTCGTTGAAGAGAGCCTTAGCCTCTTCTTGATTTCTGAAGCACTTATAAGAAGTTGCTAAGATGCTTGAAAAGTGCTAGTTGCTAAGCGAAATGTCCGTCGAGTGTAGTGAACGAGGCAGAGTTTGGTAGTCCAGCATATCAAATCTGTGCTGCGTCGGTAGTGCGACGGGTAGTCAACTTGTACAACATCCATTTATCCAGCTTTTTTGTTGAAAGTTTTCATGGTTTTATTTTGCACTGTGCCTTACTGCAAAAAAGCCAAGCATTAAAAATTAGTCAGGACATACAACCACAACGATGCTGAGATAATTGCAAAACTACAGACCGCAGGTGTCTGCGGTAGGGAACGAACGCGCTGTTACCCTTTCCGGTGGCTAACGCGTTCAGCACCACACCATGCGGGTCCCTCTCTTCACCTGTCTCTCAGCTAGTTCTATAGATCGAAAAACCCTCATGGTGTGGTGGTGGGCGCGTTACCCTCTGGAAAGGACAATAGTGCGTTCGTTCCCCACCGCAGACACCTGTTGTCCAGAGTTTTGCAAATATCTCAGCAACGTTGTGGTTGTATTTCGCTTAGTACCCTGCCATGAAAATTGCAGTAGGCAAAAAATAGAAGGTAAAATAGGTTAAGTTTTTTTAAAAGGTTAAAAGGCAAAAAATAAAGACCCGGATGGTGTAGTGGTGGAGTGCGCTGCTCCCCGGTAAGGACAACAGCGCGTGTTCGTTCCCCACTGCATACACCTGTGGTCCGGAGTTTTGCAAATATCTCAGCATTTCGTAAAAGATAAAATATTGTAATTAATTAATTGTTTATTGTTTTATTCCTCCCAACGGTTTACCACCTCATCGTAGCTAGGAGGTGTTTCTGGGTGTCGGACTGCGATGTGCAGCGGGGTTTCATCTCCTGGAAGAATCTCTCAAGCTGAAAAGGAGTCTGGCGTTTTCATCAGGTAGCCTAGCTAAGAGTAAACCAACAACAGGATCTACCACCGTCCTGGTATCAAAGTCTCATGGTGGCAAATCTCCCTTTGATCCACAAGCGCTGCGACTGCCCATGGTGGTGAAGGCCTGGGGCAGACTTTGGCCAGGCTGACGTCGGAATTCCAGGGAACCACCATGGCATAGCCAGCAAATCTCTGAAAGGTGGAGATTATGCTGGGGCCCGCACAACCGGTGTGGACCGTCCATTCAACTATCAAGCAAGTATTGTTTTATTGCTTGTTAATTTAAGAATTGCTTGAATAATGTTAGTACTATGAGATATTTGCAAAACGCGTTCGTTTCCCACCGCAACCACCTGCGGTCCGAAGTTTTGCAATATCTCAGCATCGCTGTGGTTGCATTTCGTGTAATACCTTTGTGAGAAAGTTGTAGTAGGCAAAAAATGAAAATAAACAATGTTATTTTAACTCCAGCCCAGCTTAACTGGTTTCAGTACCGATGCGGGCTCGCCAGATCAATCCCCTAGGCGGGTGATTGCTGACGGCAATGATTGATAAAACTTGCTGAGAGACAGAAGCGAAGGATCCGCATGATGTGTTGGTGAATGCGTTAGCTCCTTGAAAGGGTAATAGCGCGTTCGTTCACCACCGCAAATACCTGCGGGCCGGAGTGTTGCAAATATCTTAGCATCTATTTATGTGATCTCATAAACTGATCTTCTTAAGCTGATGCGAGGTTGGTACAGATCTTCGTTGTCGTTGTCGTTGTCGTTGTTTTTGATGTTATTGATCGATGGCTGACGTTTCGGCGACTTCGCCTTCCTCAGAGCCTGGACGTACTTTATCTTAGAATACTTTTTATTATTCGGTGGAAAAGAAGGTTAAGGTATTAATGAGGATCAAACTTTCAAATAGACGCCATATTGAACAGAAAGGCCACTCACCGTGATGTTATGTGCGGGACTGGCCGACACGTAGTTTACGCGAGCAAGACACGCCCCGGGGTCAAAATATCATTTTGAAATAGGGCGCCAGGTCACGCGTGATAGTGAGGCATTCGTCTTTCCGGTTCATCTTTGGTTTTTTGAAATTTATCCAAAACGCCTCAAGAGTTTTGCGCGTTGATGTTTTTGATTCCTGCGCTAGGATCCGCACATTCACTTCAAAATCATCGCCGTTGTGCTTTTGTGCCCTATGCGTACCTAGAGGGGTGTTTAAACGGATTTTAGCTTTTCCATCTAGATGTTCTTTTAAGGGGACACAAAGTGGTCTACCCGTTTCCCCGATATATTCCTCGCCGCATGCATTACATGAGATCAAGTATATTATACCTAAATATACCTGTTCTGTTATACCTATATTATACCTGTTCAATATGGCGTCTATTTGAAAGTTTGATCTTCATTAATACCTTAACCTTCTTTTCCACCGAATAATAAAAAGTATTCTAACATAAAGTACGTCCAGGCTCTGAGGAAGGCGAAGTCGCCGAAACGTCAGCCATCGTTCAATAACATCAAAAACAACGACAACGACAACGGCAACGAAGATCTGTACCAACCTCGCGTCAGCTTAAGAAGATCAGTTTATAAGATCACATAAATAAATATATCAACTATCTATGCCGAGGTTCATAGAAAGTCGGTCTTTCGAGTTATCTTAGTATCGTTGTGGTTGCATTTCGCACAATACCCTGCCTTAAAAATTGTAGTAGGCCGAAAATAAAAGGTAAACAAAGTTTGGACATAGTCGTGGTTGTACTTGCTTCTATTTTCGTCAATAGCAGAAGGCTATCCACGATCTTACTCAACATGGAGGTCGGATTCGTCCGTATTTCGTAAAATTTTTAAAGTCAATGTTGAACTGTGCGTTCGTTAACACTTTTTTGGCTCCATACCTTATCAATGTTTCCAGCTGTTTACGTCGGACTATGTTCGAGTTCGATTTTGTAAAACCAAACTTATTGAAAACCTTGCTTTGACATGTAAAACCATATCCTATAAAGCTGTTCAAAAAGTAGTTTGTATTTTAAGTTACGAGGGCTTGTGTGGCGCAGTGGTCGGAGGCGCCCTGCAATACCCATCTGGGAACGATCTCCGCGCTTGTGACTCACCAATTCTTCCATCTGTATGGGGTCGAAAAATTGGTATCAGACTTTTGTGGAAGGATAGCAGCACTGACTCGATAAATCCGTAGGCCACCGCGAGTCATTGTAAAGACTATGTGCATTCAATCACCTCGAACTATGCTTAATGAAGTCGAATGTATGACGCATCCCTCAGGGATTGATTAACGCCGAGAGCTGTATCCTTTAGGTTTATCTTTTCATTTTAAGTCAAGCAGTGAACGTGCATGAAATGAGCTTTGCAGTAATGTATCATGGTACAACCGTCGAAAACAGATTGTTGCTGAAACATGTGCCAAAAAAATAAAGTTGCAAATGACATATAAATTTACCAACAGACCAAATAGTTTTCCGCATAACTTATGGTGCATTACTACCGCTACCAAAAATGGGTTCCAAAATTCCAATGTTCCCGATGTCATGACAGTGTGGATATTTCCACCTGAAGACTGAATCCTATGAATTTTTCGGTTTTTTAAGAGTTCTTGAATCACCCAATTCGTGCTTCTTTTTTCTTTAACTGTTAGTGTCTTTTATAACTGGATTCTAGACATAATGCACTAACATTTCTTTAGAAAGCGTGTTGTTATGTGTAGGACGGAATTTTTCGACACGCATTGTGCTAACTGCCATCGAAAACTCAGGGGTCGTGAAATCTCACAATGTCTGACCATGTAGTGTTGTTATCAACAAAGATGATAGTCAACTGCTCTCTTCCCACCGATTTGAGTTAAACCTAGAAACAATGTGATATTTCTTACCAATAAAACTCGAAAAAGATTGATGTAAAGAGATTTATTTCATCTTGAAGCAAAAACCCGTTGAAAAACCGTCAGATTTGCTACGAGCAAAAAAGCGGAAAGTTATAATGAAGGAATAGTTTTAGGAGATCATGGGACAAAGATGACTCATTCATTGTAAAATATGGGACCAATTTTGGTCTCAAGAAGCAAAGATTGGAAATTGGACGCCTCCTTCAACTAAACAAGATAACAAAAAAGTAACTTAATAAAGCATTTGATTAGGAGACAGTACTAATATCTAAAGAATGTTTCAAACCAAGTTTTTTAGCTAGTGGGGTTGTGTGAATAACGACCGTCTCCTAAAAGAAGCTAAAAATTAAAGACGATGTCCATTAGAAAACACATTCACGGCAGCTTTTGCGTAAAAGTATCAATGTTTCTCAGTCTTAGCAGTGTGTTAAATTGCTCGCGACTATAACCATGAAAGATGCTATTAAAAACACTTCAAGTATACTTCACAGTTCACAGTCAAAATGTGCTGGCGGTATGCTAACGTTTTCTTGCGCACTTACACTTTTGCTCTTCACATTTTCATTAAATAACAATAGAATAGAGTCCATTAAATACGGAATATATATAGTATATAGAACGACAAATCTCGCCAGAATGTTCTTTTTCAATTGTTCTCATGAGATTTTTCGCCGTTCATTTCACTGACTGTTCCTAGGAACTAATCATGTTTCTTTTTATGTGTTTAAATTACCTTTAACACGTGTTTGCTAGTGTTAGCCTTATTAGTTTCATGTCTTGCTCAACCATACGTGCCTACAACGAATTTATCCAAAAAGAGATTTCCTCCATGACTAGGGAATATTATTCATTTCACTTTTAAGTAGTGTTTCTATTTTTGGATACAGGTTCATAATATGGACCTAAGTTGTCCATATTCCATTATCATCTGCTTATTATTGTGAGGCCTAGACATGAACGAAACGTTTTCGCACCAGCTACTACTAAGTGCAGCGCTAGAAGTTCACCACGGAATCACGGATAACGGCCACTCGTCGATGAAGCTGCAAGAACTTTCCAAGAGTCGCACATGAGAAATTTATGTTTAGTTTTGTACTACTTTATCAAAGGTCTAGTAGACAAGCCTCTTTCTTGAGCACGATATAACGTCTCGTTTACCACATTTATATTTCCTCAAACGACTATGTGTTCATCAGTCCACATATTCTGACCTATACCGAAACCTGAGAGGAGACCTACCTACACGTACACCCCGCAGGTTTGATATTGCGGCTGTTGTCTCATCCGAAGATCCTTTTCTCGTTCCCTCTATCGTCTATATTATTTAATAAGCAAGTAGCAAATTGTCGACATTTGACATCGAATCTCGTATTTAGCTACTAGACTAGTATGCAATAACACCCTTCATTTCTAACGATGTTACACTTAACAAGAAAAAGCTGCTGTTTTTCAGCGACGATGCAGCTGGCAGCGGTTATTGGAGCTATTATTTTTCCGCATTCACCCTTTCAATATTGAAGAAAGTATTATTTATAAGAACGTCCTTCGTTCCACATGAAAATACGTTTCTATTTTATAGCTATTCCTTTTCTCTTACGCTTTAAATTCGTGAAGATAACGTTAATGTCATCAAATAATCCATACGGTGGTATTGTTGTGGTTGTTTTTTTCCCAGATATTCTTTTTGGATGTGCATGTTCGTCGGCGGTTGGAAATATTCTCCTTCAGCAGTAGTTTCTGGAGTAGTGCCGTGCACACTTCTGTCTTGTGGTTGCACGAGGCAGTCAATCGCTCACAGTTTGTTGTTACGGCGTTGATCGGCCCCAAGGTGTGTGACGGGCATTCGAATCCAACGTACGCGTATCGACGAGTTCCGGCCCTATCGGGCCTAGTGTCCTGTTGTTATCTGTGAAAAATCACCAAACGAACTGTGTGCTTGTGCTTCTGAGCGGAACGATTCGTCTATTGATCGGGAATTGAATCATTTCTGTATCTGTACATTTCTCTTTCTAGTTTCCTATGAACTTCCAGTGTTCGTGTTTGCATTTTCTCCAACTATGGAGGATGTAACATATACGTAATTAAAATAATATTAGCCTATATCTACTTGTAATATTTCCTTATTCAGCCTTTATAACATTTTTTGAGAACTATTAATACGTTTGCTGGAACAATGTCGTATGCTGGATCCGTCATGGTCTGAAACCTTCCAAACTTGCAGAAAGCATAGCCTGAAATTTTCTGTAGGGCTATTGACTATGTGATAGTGGAACAGAATTTATGCACTCTTTTCTTGATGCTTACCACTTCTTTCTTGAATTTCATTTTAGCTTTCCTAGAATTTCTCTTTCACGACTTCTTTCTTCGCTTTCTGGATGAAAAAATGCCACCGCTTGCATAGATGTTACCAGTCCAATACAAAAAACAAACGTTCATCGTAAAACCTGTTCTCTGAAGATATCGCCTGGTGAAGCATAGAATTCACTAAGTGGCGTTTGTGCTGAAGGTCATATAATACGTTTTTGAAGTGATAAGTGAGCATGAGACACTTCTCAGGGATTGATGTACGCCTATAGTCTTATGCTCTTATTCTTACCGGTCGTTTTTTTTGCAACAGGTTTTTCCACGTTGTTTTTTGCACTGAATCGCTATTTTCTCACCCATCTATGCTGGATCCGATATGGTCTGAAACTGCTGTTTTGGATATTTGGAAGAAGATGTTCAATTTTCTTTTCGATGATGTGATTCAGCCGCATGACTTTCAATTTTTGACCGATATAGTTCGTGCTAAATGATGAAAGCGAATTTGTATTACAGCACGAAAAAATAGATGCTTTATAGATGCTGCAGAGCGGTTGGATATAAATCACATGAACGTCGAAGTGGATAGGAGAGGAAAGGCAATGAAATGAGAGAAAAAACTACGATAGCATCGGAAAGTGGTTGGTTCCGTATACACTGCTTGAAATGAATATTCATAATCGTTATCTGTCCGCTAATCCGGCCAATTCACTTTGATGGTGTCGATTATTCCTCTTTTCCCAATAGTCAAAATCAATTATAGCTCTTGTGTGAAACTGCCGAATATTTACGTACGCTTTAAATTTTACGAGAGAGTTTAGAAAAGCTCAACACCACCATTACCAGGTGGCAACTTTTCAGCTCATTGAAGATATATAAATTTTCGTAAAAAAAAGCATGGACAAATGCTAAGAAACCATACAGAGCACATCGGTTAAAAGCCATAATTCTCCGGAAATACATGGAGGAAACCTGATAAACGAGCAAAAAAAATTTGAAAGAAAGCGGTAGAAGAGCATCCACACCCTGCATCACCAGTGAGTCATACCGTGTTCGAGGAAAAAACAGCGCAGGAATTCTCAGGAATTTTATATGCTGTGGTGAATCGTGCGTTGGAAAGTTCCCGTCATGAGAGAAAACTAACAATGTTGTCACAGTAACTGCTAATAGAACCCAGTATTTGTGTAGAAGTGTAAGACTTCTTCAGGCAAGTAGTCTTGCCCGCCACTTTTCTTTACTTAGAGATCAAAAGTTTGTTGCAAGGCGGCACGAATCATGATTTAAACTCCCTCACAAGGTTTTCCTTATTTCTATTTGTTCTACTTTTAGACATGACAATGGAAGTTTTTGTTTAAGTATTTTGAACTGGTGTTCTCGGCAACTTATTTGAGGAAAGACGCAATGGTAGCTTCAACGTTTTTGATTGACGTTTTCAGTGCCCGTCATGATCAATAAAAAGCTCTTTTTGCGAACAACGATCTATTGGAATTTCAGCATGCTTTCACTCTCATCATTCGAGGTTTGAGTTCTTGTGGTAAATTGGGAAATCTGGAACGCTTTCAGTATTGTTCTAAAGGGATTTTCTCAGCACCTCTTCGTAGTACTTCTTTATTGAAAAACGATTCAGAAGCATATTCATACGGTGTTAAGTCTTAGAGGCCAGCGCTCACTTTTGTGCACCGCACTCAGTGTTTATGAATTAGTGTTAACTCGTTCTTACTGCGGCAACCAGTACTACTTTGTTTTACTCTTCACTCTATAGTTTGGTTTCTTTATGTTTTTTTTCGGAGAGTTTCCGTGATTTCTGCTTATGTGTATGATTTAAGTTATTTTACATGTTGTTCCATGCTTTTTGGAGCAATTAATGCGATGTGTGGTTCAAAAAGGCTCGTCCAATGTACAATCACGGTATTGTCCACATTTGCTATTCCGTTTCGCAGTTATATATGAGGTGTATACCCTTGTATTACTTGCTTAGGTACTTGGACGGCCCATCCTCACTAGTAGTGCGGTCCCAGCACATTTACCATTTTTTGGAGTTTTGCTGCTCTACCCATTGTCTTTCCCTAGAGTTCCGAGGCCAGCCTTGTCAAAGTCTGCCCCAGGTCGTCACCACCACAAGCATTCACCGCACATGTGGACCAGGAGGAGATTTGCTACCATACGACTAGCTTGATACCATGACGGTGCTGGTTTCTGGTATTCGTTTACTTTGGCCAGGCTTCCTGATGGAAACGCCGGACTCCTTCTCAGCATTTGTGACCCTGCCGGGAGGATGAATCCCCTCGCTGTACATCACAGCCCGACACCCAGAAACATCACCTAGCCACGATGAAGCGGCAAACCGTTGGTAGGATACCTTTGTACTGCATGCAATAACTATGATTTATCATCGTGACTGGAACTGAAATAACAACCAGGAATATTGGTTGAAATTATTTTTTGAATTCTTATCACACAGTGAGGAATAATGATATTTTCCACACATTGCATTAAATTTTCGTCAACTTGAGTGCTGGAGTAGTTCATAATTTGACAGGCTTAAGAAGAGGCCTTTATCCATCAGTTGAATTTATATTATTTCTCGGACGTCGTTTTCACTTAAAATTTTATTTGACCACCAACTTTTTAAATATTGAACCGAATTCAAAATTTTAAAGTGCTTAAAGCAAGCAAGCCAGCTGAAAACAACAGAGACACATTGTTGAACACCATCGCGCGCTGCTGCACGATGTTCCGTTCGTTAGACTGCCTTGCATTTCTAATTTATCCTTTCACAATATGGAACACTATGCCGTTTGAAAAGATCTGTGGTAAATGATGGTTTTTTAATTCTATAAATAAAGCTTATTGCGAGCTGAGATGTGTCTGTTTAAAGCTGAAGGACGGAATTAGCTTTCAGCACATAGGAGCAGCTGCAGGTGCGATGATCTTTCAGGAAACGATTCGTCATAGTGATTGAATCAAGAATTGCTAATATTACTAGTATTAAAAATATTTTCATTAATATTAACACTATTAAATGTTATTATTTATAGTTATTATTATTATTATTACAACTAGACTTTCCAACGGTTTACCGCCTCATTGAGAGTGGGAGATGTTCCTGGGTGTCGGACTGCGATGTATGGCGAGGAATTCATCTCCTGACAGGGTCTCTCAAGCTGAGAAGAAGTCCGAGGTTTCCATCAGGAAGCCTAGTTAAAACTAAACCAATACCGGGATTCACCACTGTCGGGGTATCGATGTCACATGGTGGTAAACCTCCCTCTGTTCCACAAGGGCTGCAACTGCCTGTGGTGGTGAAGACTTGGTGCAGACTTTGGCCAGGCTGACCTCGGAATTCCAGGAAACCATAATGGCTTAACAAGCAAATCTCCGAAAGATAGAGATTATGCTGGGGCCCGCACAATCAGTGAGGACAGGCCATTCAAGTGTCATGACCCAACATAACGTGCAACACGTTGTGCGAGTGCTAGCACTTCCGACATTCGATTCGTTTTCTCTTGTCCACCGTTTAAGGGAGTCTTCATACTTTTTAATGAATGCTGCTTCGGCTGCTGCTTGAGAATTTTTTTCTTCGCCACGAAAGTTTTTGAATGGTGGTCGAGTCGATTATCTTTGGCACCCTGAGATAGTCGTGTAAAGCGTGCTGTGTGATTAAAGGAAGTCATATTAATATAGTACTAATTTTCGGTCTTTGGGAGATGAGAGACTTGGTTGCTCCTGAGCGTCCTGGAACCGGCCTAGGTAGATTGGGCGGCCAGCATCGTGACCAGAATCACTATTAATGCGCTTCCCGTTCCCTGAATCAAGGAAACGAGTAATTTCGGAAATATAATTTCAAAAAGCATTGATGTATTTCTTGTGAAGTTTATGCGTGAATCTTAAGTTATTACAAGAGAGAAATATTTCAAGTCACTGATTCACCTCATTTTGCCATGAATGCATCCTACAAAACGTAGATGCTTATCACCGCAGAGAATTGCTAGTGTTTATGGATTGAGGGAAAATTTGCTGACTTGTGACTCGTTTTGGTACAGTATAGAAGCGATTCATCTCACAGAAGGGAAAGAATGAATCCTGCCATAAGTGAGGAAAGTTGTGCGGAATAACACCATTTCTCGCGCCCGTGAGTAGGAATTGCCAAAGAGGCTACCTCTTACTTCTTTTTCGAGGAGAGTCTCATGATGGCCACACCTCCTGTGCAAAATTTCCAAATCCGATATCAAGAAACTCATCTTTGTGCCTACAAGCAAGGCAAGAAAAGGTTCTTAAAGCAAGTTATCCACCAGTGGCTGGAAATAGGGCAATTGAATTGTCCAACATAGTTCGAGAGATGTAACTTTTACTGGAATGGATAAGAGTAACAGATAGTATTATCACGTCGATGTGAGTTTATAAGAAAACCTTTTCCGCTAATTCACCAAAATTGGAAATTGTGGAAACCAACAAGATGAAAAACTCCTCATAAGCATAGGCAGCCTAGGCGACTCTCCGTGGATTTAGTCATTCACCTTATTCCGGAAAGATTAAGTGGTGTACATTGGCTTTCTTTTCTCATGAGAATACATAGACAAGGCTTTAGCTCGGCATCATTTTATAGAATTGTAGGTTGTAAACGTTGTAAATTGCATGTAAAATCCTAAGCAATGTGGACTTTAAAATAAACTTTTTGAACACAATGTCAGTAAAATCAATGAGAAAAGATTAAGTGCACAACGACAATGAAACTAAAGAATCGGACCTACTATAGGCACATTGTTGAAAGTCTAGCTCTTTTGCACACAAAAATTTTTGTAGCAGTGTGTAGAGTTAAACTAAAATTATGTTTGTATATCTCCTCAGTGACTTACTATCTTTTTGCAGAGCAGAGATATCCTTAATTGCTAAGGTCACTGTTCAACCACATCAGAAGCATCCGTCTACTCTCTGCGATGGTAACATCCTCTTGCAGCGAAACAAACTGCGCGAAACGCATTTTTAAAAATTACTATGTGTAGACAACAGTTTCCTTTACCAACGACTTTCGTAGTGATTTGTGTTAGACAAGAATACATACCATCTGTCACCATTCACCTGTTGTCCAGTTGATAGTCAAGTGATTCGAGAGGGCCCAGGTAAGGTTTCTACTTCTCCATATTTCTTTCAGGAGTAACCCAACTGCTTCAGCTCACTCTATGAACTTGTTGAGCATAGGATCTTTTTTCCATGCTTTTCGTGAGGAATCCTGAACATAGGGCGGTGGCTTATCTGCTGAGCATTTGACATCGAGCGGAATACAGTCGCTAACAGCTCTTGTCCATCGGTTGCAGTTCAAATGCATTACGTTTCCAAGCCATCTTGTCCGCAGTATTTTAAGACATTCAACGGCGTTTTTGATTCTTGATCGCTGACCTACGTCAGAGCTTAATATCCATTCTCTCATTTGCATACAGTGCGTCCTATAATATAATGCTTAGTGATCCTTCATTTTGCTTAAGTAGTGACCAGGTGTCTGATATCGTAGAGATGAAAAGTGGCCATGAGGTCCGGTGTTTTTCGTTTTGTTCACTATATTCCCGACGTACTTGGAGGCTCTACAAGCCATTCTCTTCCTAGTGCTCAACTCTGGAGCTAAGTCGTTCATTATGTTGATTTTCCGACTTAGTTACATGAAAGGGAGCATTCGGAGATATTCATTCAGCTGATCGTGAATAGGACATACGGAACCAATCCATTTTTCACGAACATCGTTTTTGTGGGGCTCATTTGAAGACCAAGCTTCCCACAGGTTTTATCAAAGTCACCTAGCGTTGTTTCACTTGGCTCATGCTTGGTTTTATAACAGCGATATTATTAGCAAAGTGAAAACAGTACAACTGTCGACCATTGATTATTACTGCCGTCATGTTTTATTCCAATGTTCACATGACGTCCTTGAGGGTGGCGGTAAGTATTCTCGGCAAGATGGCATCGCCATTCCCAACATCTCTTTTGACGTCGATGTTAATATCATTGTAGAATGGCGATCTTTTGAGGATGAAATTTTTATATGGGCACAAGGAATCTTTGTAGACTGAGTGGGGCGCTCTGGCTGTCCAGAGCTTCAACGATTGGTGCTATCTTAATTGAGTTAAGAGCTTTGCTTAAATCCATGGTATTGAGACAGAGTGTTCTAGTATTTTCTCACGACGCTTCACTAACTTCACTAAATCTTCTCATTGTTTGAAATTGGTCCGTCTCACTGAAACCTTTTCGAAACTCTTTCCTCAGATAGATGTTCAACGTCTAGTGTTCTGTTAATCCTGTTTGGCATGACTCGAGTGGAGAGAATATAAACGGCAGACAAGAAGCAGCTTAAGCAATAGCTGTTCATACCGTAAAGATCACCCTTCTGGAACAATATCGCGGTTTGGGTGGCCTTCCACTGAGTAGGAACCTTGCGGTCTGACTGGTAAAGTGCGTAGAGACAGGCCAGTGTTATGATTAGGACTGATAGAGGGTTCTTTAGGTGTTCAGATCGTGTCCTATCTGGACTATTGTCGTTCGATTCTTCACCGGCGATTCTTTTGTAAGAGGGAGCCATGATGTAGTCTATTTCGTTATGGTACTTTCTTCTGGAAGTCTTCCTCGTCCATCGTTGAGAGCCGTGCTCATGAATTTTTGAGTTACCCTGATTGTTCTCGGCCGTCGTGAAAAACTCAGACAGCCGCCACTCACCCTGCATGTTCCATTCTGATCCCTTGGCACCATGGTGACGTTGTTTAAACTTCTATCTTAATGTTTAACGTTTTGTTTTCTGCCTTCTATAATTTTCATGGCAGGTTACTAAGTAAACGAAATACAACCACAACGTTGCTGAGATATTTGCAAAACTCTGGACCGCAGGTATCTATGGTGGGGAACGAACGCGCTATTGTCCTTTCCGGGGAGTAACGCGCTCACCACCACACCATGCGGGTCCTTTGTTTCG
>UYYA01000650.1:0-40640 GCA_900624975.1 Angiostrongylus costaricensis | reverse complement strand
GTTTCTAGGACTACTTCATGTCACTTCGAAATCACAGTATTCATAGTTTTAATCAAACTTCGACAGTGGTATAAATCAAAAAAGACGCAGAAAATGACATTTTTTTATGTATCGTGACCTTTTTCTTTTACTATGGTATGCCATAACGGCACTTAGTTCGCTGTGTGCAGGTGTAGCCTATCCCTAACACGTGGTTGTCATTCCTTATGAAAGGATGTCGTCGAGTTTTGGAGTACGCTGTTAAAAGCAATAGGAACCACGCCTTTGAATCATGGTCTTTCTTTACCTTTCAGTTATATACGTAAAATCGTTACCCTCCAAATGGAAATGCGAGCAGAGGACAAGAGAAGTGAAGGGAAGACCGAAACATTTCTGGAGACTTAAAAACATTTTCACTCAGACGTAGCAAAATTTGTACTGAATCAAATCTTCGTTCAATTTGTATAGCCAATGCGAAAGTCCGAAAATTTTCAGTGAAACAATTATGAACTATACCATCAATGGTGTATCCTTAAAGAGCGCGATTTAAACTGGAAATGCCTCTTCACGTCAGCGCCACAAACTCTCCAACGGAGCGATGAAGCACAAATTTTTCTAGACTTCCTAAAACCTTTTAGTGAGTTTACATATTCTGCTCCGCGTTCATTCCTGCTGTCATAGAAAACCTGCAAATGAGCTTCGAATTTATAGTAATTTCATAGCGATTGATTTAGAGCCGTTCCGATATATCCACCTAGGTTGACTAACGACATCTGGAGATGAAGCTTTTTTATCTACATAAACTTACTTTTTTACAAATGTTTAACGACGAGCTCGAACGGGAGGATTACAGAGCACACCACCGGATCAGTGGTGCTTTGTTCACTTCGGATGACTCGCTGTTGAAATAACCCACGCAACATCGACGAGTGGTTCTTCAATGTGTGCAGTGAGTATAGTCAGAGTGATGCACGGATACACATCCGCTAAGCAGATTCTGCACAAATATATATATATACATAATGCATATAATGTATATGTGTGACCAGAATGGTGCTGAGATATTTATAAAACCCCTGACAGCAGGTGTCAGCGGTAGGGAACGAACGTGCTTTTACCCCTACCGAGAGAAAACTCGTTCACCACCACATTATATATAAATATATGTATTTTTAGTGAATATCCAGAATTTTCATACACCGACTTCATTGCTCAAAAACAGTGACTCGTTCTTTTCAGTTTTTGTCGAGATGAACTTCATCACTTTCGCGTTGACTCGCCCTGTTGAAAAGGAACTTATCACTACTACTCGGGCTTGAAAAGCAACGCTTTTTACAGCGCTTCGCTTCGAAGAAATATCATCATTGTCAGCTGTCAATTTTGCTGCTAGACGCTCTGTTGAATGTAGAGTAATTAGATTGCGTTAAATTAAATTCTCCATTCGGCAGCCATTATTGGCCAATGAATTCTGCTCGCTATATGTAAACTATTAATAAAAAAATGCCTGATTTTAAGCACTTGGGCGTAAGCTCCCTTAATCGTTCGTCGTCGATACTGGGCTTCAAGCAGCCTTTTACTTATTTTTTTTCTTCAGGCTACGTATTCCGACAGTCATCGTCCTTACTCGTTCACTAACTCAAACCACTTTCCCATTACATAAACTTGGTTTTGAGGATTTCGACATTCATAATAGAATAGGGAGCGGAATAAAGTACAGGCCATGGGTGCTCACATGGGTATTTTCTCTAGCTCACCACTTCTACTTTTCGTCGCATTTACTACGAGAGAAAAGTAAGAAGGTGGATCCGATTTGCCTTGATGTGACGACAACAAAAGCTATGCCGCAGCACTTCGCACGGATGTGGGCACTGGACCAGCGGCACCGTGCGGGTGATGAGGGTGGAGCTTCGAAACGTTGTCTGCAATAGAGATTTACAACAAACCCATTTAGTGTTATCAGTAAAGCAAGAGATGTGCGAGATTTATTGTATTTTTCGTGTAGGATCGATCCCATCAAAACGAAGTTCAGAACTATCGTAAATAAAATTCTTTGTGTTAAAAAGAATCTCCCCAAGCTTTTTTGTTGCAACAATACTTTTGAAAGTTCGCTGCATGAAAAGTATCTCAAAAGTGTAGGAGAGTTTTTTGCTAGTGATATACTGTGGAGGTGCAAGCCGGTGATCTATCTTTAGCCGCCATCAAATGTAGATAGTAGTAAAGTGGAAATACTGTCCAGTTTTCAGTTTCGATGCGAAGTCCTAATGAAGTTGATTCAGCTCATTGTTCTTTTACATGAGACTTTAAATTGGCACTGAGATGAGCAGGCGTGGTCTTCTGAGCAACGAATGACAATGTGAGGATTGTCGTAGCAGATATTTTCGTGCAGTAGTTAACCATAATCAGTTTACGTTACCGCATGGTCTACGTGGAAATTCTAATCACTCATTAGAAATTAGCTGACTATGCATCTCCTGACCCTGCCATCAGAACAGGATCAAGGCCCAGTATCTGGACGAAAATAAGAAATTCCAAGAACTGGTGTTTGCATCATACCTCACCATCCTTTACTTTGTGCCAACCTACCTTGCTGTGCCCCATTTCACCACTCTGGATACGATCACGCCTTGTTGTGAGGCTTCCTAGCCAAGCGATGGCACGTCGAATCGAGGATAACGACGTGCTTTTCTTCTTGCTAAATTCTTGAGACCGTTGTCTCCCATGAAATTGCTGGAGTTTGCTATTGCATTAAGTATTCTATTCATTTCAGTGGCCATAGTTTTAAAATAACTAAAACTTTGTTGGGTGCAAGTACCTGCTATAGAACGGATTTTTATCCGAATAAAGGTAGGAATTACTTACTAGTGTTTTTAATCTTCTACTTCCTTGCTATTTTGCCTTGACGAATAGAAATAGACCTGGCTGAACTTCTTGAAATTCCTTACTAGAAGTAGAAACGATTTATCTTCTAAAAATATGTGAACAGGTTATATGTGAGAAAGTTGTACACAGCTCATTTTGAATTTGAGTCTTTCAATAAGTTCATATTTTCTTCCACAACACTCTTCCATCCTCACCTACTGTTTCCACTTTGATACCTTCGGCAGAATTTACTTTGTCATAACCCCTACTGAAAATGCTGAACTAAATCGAAATCGGTCTTTCTACTTATTTGCATGATTTTCCCCTGGAATGGTAAGACGGCGGTTACAGATGTAAGCATTAACCTGTACAATCGGCATAATATATCACAGCTGACCTTTTCACACGATCCGAAATCAAATATTGCTGTTCGAAGATTGTGTCCCTCTTCCTGAGTGACGTTCCACGATGCTCCACGATAGCTGTGGTAGGATATTTACAGATATTCATTACAGGAATTGTCAGGTTTTGTGGACTGGACGACGTGAGCCATCCTCGGCTGATTATAGTTGCCTATGGTTGTTGAATGCACAACTCCGCACCAAAAGTTGACCCAAGGATACGGAGCCAGGTGGCGTGTGATCTCTGGGCATTCCTTCCTGCTTTTGTGGTTTTTGTGGCATTGTGGAATTTTTGGCATTTACCCAAAAAGTCCCAAGAAGTTTGCGCGTTGGTGTCTTAGCCTCCTGTGCTAGTATATTGGTTTTAACTTCAAAATCGTCTCCATTATCCTTTTGTATCCTATGTGTACTTAGTGGGGCATTTTGTCCTACTTCTCATTTACCACTTAGGTGTTCTTTTATGCGGTTACATGAGGATCTGCCCGTTTCGCCAATATATTCATCTCCGCAATCATTACAAGAAAACGAGGTATATCGCAGCTAAACTCATACAGTCACCGCCTCTTCCGTAAGGGCAAATTACGCAATTTGTTGTTTCACGCAGACGGTCGTATAGGCGGTTACGAACTAATTGACAACGTAGGGTGGCCGGTGGTACTTCAACTATTCCAACCGATTCCTCTAGAGTTGCCCTTCTTAAACTCCGTTTTATGGCTACGCTTACTTCATGGCTAATAATGGGCATTATAAACGGGACTTTCTCTTGGCGAAATGTTTCGTTTTGGCGCGTCGCTCTCTTTATAAACATATCTCGTGCGATAACTATTTTTCAGAAACTGCAAATGGCTATTTACTGAGCCAAGTCACGCGATTCTTCCTTTAGCTTCCTGGTTGTGCACACAGAGGTGGCTGTTCGAAAAATGTTTTTCACCTGTCACGTAGCGGCTACTTGATGCGTTTATTTGGACGTCTAGAAACGGAAGTTAATTTTTTCTCGGTTTTCTCCGAGTGAACTTAACATACTCAGATTGCTCGTTCAATAATTTAAAGCATTAGTCTCCTCTTGCATACAGAAGATAACAAAACAATTATCTATGTATCTGCAGTAGCGCAGCGGCCAGAGACCGAGAACACGGGCTTCTACTTTAGACATAAATGCAATGGCAAGGCTTGGTGCTAGTCGCAGTCCCATTGCCTCCCCTCTCATTTGCGAGTAATATTTTCCAGACCATCGGAAAATCGAGCAATTCAGGCACCCTTTTAGGAAAACCATAGGCTGCTGAATAGACAGGCTATGCATATGTTCCTAAGACTTCTTTTTTTCATTTCTACTGTTGGATCCAAAAATGTTTTCATCGTGAATACAGTGGCTTTATAGCTATGAAATGTCAGGTGCATTAACTCCGGAAAAGTTTATGACTGGCTATTTAAAACTAGGAGTGCTTGCTCAGAAAGACAATCCTCTACTAAATATATATGTATATACGTTTTTACCGTTCGCCCTTTATTTAGCCAACGCGAGGTTGGTGTAGGGGTCCCTATTATTCAATCTACCTCGTCGACGAGTGATTTCTTATAGCACAAGTAGACAGAAAACGAGCTGAGAGAAACGCAGAACAAGGGCCTCCGTGACGCAGTGTGTAATGCGCGAGTCCCAAAAAGAGGAACCGTGTTTCGATTTGCCTGGGATCCAAGTTTTGCGAATGTCTCAGCATCGTTGTAGTGGTCCATATTATTGTCGCTGTCTTTGCTCTGCAATTGCAGACATTTCGGCGACTTTGTCTTCCTCAGAGGATTACCGTTACACCACCTGCCTGCTGTTAATGAGGGATAATGATGCTCTACTCATTACCTTGATCTAGTGATATCATTCCATACCATCTCATTGTCTGGAATGCTCCTAGCAGAAAAATTAGAAAGACAGAAACCGCGCTGTGTTTAGAAAACTACTCATTTTCGCCTATTAAAAATCTAGGCAAATACTATACTCTCGGCAGAACAATTTTTTTTCTGCTGATCCTTTACAAGGGGACAGTGACTTCAATGGGAAGCGCTTTTCCAAGATATTTAGGAATCCTCAACTCGTCATGATCGGGCACATGTGCTGCAGTCGTCGGAGGAACGCTGCAATAAACACAAGATCGATTATTGCGCCCTTGGTCCACGAAGCCTTCTATTACTCCTAGGTCCACAAATTGGCACCAAATTTGCCTGGGAGAACACCAGCACTGGGATTCCCCCAGAAATTCGTCAACACAGAGACTTTTATCCTATTTTATCCATTGATCCTGGGTTTTAAAAAAGTTGAAAACTTCTTATCTCTTAACTGAACTTAAAAACAACGCTTCAAAACAAATATTGCTCGATCGTAGAAGAAAAAAACTGCGCAGCCGTCCATTTACTGCTATTCCAATATCTTCACTGGTAAATGACAGCACAACTCGAATGCACGATAATGCACAATCGAATTGAATATTGTGAGAATTCGGTAAGTGTAGTTGAAATGCCACCGAGTAATTTTAGGTGCCAGCTGGTTCGTAATCGCCTGTTTGACCGTCTATGTGCAATGCAAAATTGCATAATTTGCCCAATGGTAAAGACGATCATTGCTTGAGTTCGGGTATAGTTTATCTGAACTCCTGTAAGGCGTGCGGAGACTAATACTTTGTCGAAACGGGCAGGCCTCTCTGTGTTCGCATAGAAGGACGCCTAGCCGGCAAACGTCTACCAAATACCCCACTAGGCACGCATAGGACCTAGAGACATAACGGGGAGGACTTCGAAGTACATGTCACGATCCTTACACAAGAATCGAGAACGCAAGCGCGCAAAACTCTGGAGGCATTCCGGATTAATTCCAAAAATCCGAAAATGAACCGCAAGGAGGAATGCCTCATTATCGCGCGTGATATTGGACAGTATATAAGCCTGTTGTTCTGATTGGAGTAACACATTACGCTTGCGTGTGAATTCTGTGCGGTTGGTCTTCACGCGACATACGCAGTGGAAGCCTCATAGTTAGCGGTTAGTGTGCAAAGCCGTGTCCAATGTGATTGAAATCCTGGTTTAGCGTTTTCTTTGTTTGGTTGTTGAGGTGTTTCGCTAGGTAAATTGCTGTCAACTTGACCTTTCCAGGCTGTGAGAAAAGCGAAATCCCCCGAAACGTCAGTTTATTCGTAAATGAAAAATATAAGTAACACCTAAAGTTTGCTCAACAAGAATATGAAGATTGAGCTGTTCTAAACTTCCTCATTGGAAGTCACGGAAAAAAACGGCTCTGAAGAAAGCGATACTACGAAGAAAACGAAAAAAAAAAAACGAACGAATAAAAAAAAACGAAGAACGAATACGTTTTACGTTAAAACGAAGAATACGAAGAATTACTTGATCAATGCCGAGGTTAATAGAAAGTCGGCCGTGGGATTTGCCTGTGTCGGCGTTGGAAAAACCGAAGCCGCCGTCAGGTTGTACATTTGACGACCCTGTTGCGAGTTTTCGTGAACCGTGAATAAAGCTGAAAGCAGGTTTGTATCGTTCTGGTTAAACTCCTGAGCGAGGTGCTGTTTCGCCACGGTACCTTCATTGCACTTTCAATGCGATATCGCAAAAAGTCAACGAATTGCAAGCAATGCAGGAAATTCTTCGGCTGGCATGTGTGCAGTTTAGCGCCGCGCGAATACTTCATATGCATCGAATGGCCATGGATTTTGCCGCATTTTGCCAATAAACCAAGAAAGTAGGTAATATTTTGAATTGGTGTTTAACCAAAGACAATTAATGTGGCTCTAAGGTGGAGGATAGTCCACTGTTGATGATGCCGGTTATCACGGGCATGGCTGTGGTTCGATCTCTCTTCGAGCTCACCAACTATCTTATCCCTCTAGGGTCAGGGGTACTAGATTTGTTTGATAAAAAATCACTCTCTGCAGTCTAATTGAGAGCCCTCTAATTCGGCTCTCTCAAAACTCTAATGAAAATTGACTCGACAGGCATTCTACGATATGCGAGATGAAACGAAAATCTTCAAGCAGCGGTCCAAGCTGCTACACGTAGCAGTTGGAAGATCTTAGTGGATGATGAATGTAGAAAAACGAAACAAATGTGATCATTGCTAAGATCTGCATATCAGATGTGAGGGTGGGTCGTATAAATTAAAAAATAATGAGGGACTCGAAAACTCTAGTACCGCGCTGGGCATTTTTACTATGGCTGGCTTTGAGGGAGTTCAATTTGCTATGTGTAAGGGTGGTTTGACCTTTGCCTGTGGATGTTATGCCTTATGCAAGTTAGTCACTGCTTTATGGTACATTACTGAGAGCTAACTGCACCAAACCCTTCAATCATGGTTAGCTCACCTATTTTGGCATAGTGGTACAGCTGTGGGTAATGTTTTAGTATTAGATCCCTATCACTTTTCTTTACAGGATTTATTTTGAAATCAGAGCAGCGATCATCTGAGTGTTATGGAAATAACGATGATCAAAAATGGAATATATATACCCCAGGTGTAGAGACGGAGGGAGCCTTGCCAGTCGGCGTAACTGTGCGGCATAATACCAAAGTTATTCAGAGTCGTTATAGATGGGCCGATTATCACCACGCTTATAACCGACGTCGGGAAATTTGGGTTATTCTTTCTGAGATAGAAATTATACTCATCAAAGAGAAACAGGAAACCTAAAGAACTTGGGTAAATACTATTCAAAGAGCATTCATTTCTCTGGATTACTGGTAAGTGTGAACAATACTGTATGCTTTGTTATACACCGACATCTGATCATTCCACATAAGCCAAGATGTTTTCACCGACAGCGGAGCCTTGTTTTCGGTAGAATTATCGCTCTGGAGCGTCGTTTTGTCTCCATGTCCTTGCCGAGAAGCTACAGTTTCGTAACCTGATGCGAGGTTGGTACCGGTCTTCGTCGTTGTTGTTGTCGATGTTGTTGGTCGATGGCTTATGTTTTGGCGACTTCGCCTTCCTCAGAGCCGTGATGTTACAGTCCCACACGTGAGCTCACTGCTCTAAGAAAGGGAAGGTCGCCGAAACGTAAGCATCGACCAACAACATCAACAACAACGACAACGAAGGCCTGTACCAACCTCGCATCAGTTTAAGAAGATCAGTTTATAAGATCATATAAATAAATATATCAACTGTCTATCCCGAGGTTTATAGAAATTCGGTCTTTCGAGTTTCGTTACCATTTGAAATCGCTTTTCGAGGATTCCTCTACTCTCTGCCTGTTCACACGCTGGTGGCGGTTCGAAGCATATTTCATATAGGCGCCCTTTCAGTGAGTGAGAGATGAAAGGAGAGATAATGAACCATTATATTCTTACTGCTTGGCTTTCGACACCATTTTGTGATGCAGCTTTCTCTGGATAGGTTAATTTGAACGTTTAAAAACGGAAGCCAGTGTTTTTTCGGTTTCTCACGGGTGAATTTTACGCACTCTGATTGCTCTTTCAATAACTCAAAGCATTTGCCCATTTCATCTTGTGTGGAACAGACAACAAAACAATCATCTATATACTTACAGTAGACTATTGGCCTGAGTTCGATTACTGGTGGCTGCACTTTAGATATAAAGACAAGGGCAAGGGTTGGTGGCAGTCGCTGTCCCATTGCCAACTCTATAATTTGCGCGTAATATTTCTCGGACCATCTGAAAATCGAACAGTTCAAACAGACCTTTAGGAGGACCATAAGCTACTGAATCAAAAAACCATACATGTTAATTGGTCCTACGTCTTGGCCGATGGCTTGTATTGCGAAGTCTTTCGACACGTTATTGTAAAGGGCGATAACGTCGGACAACTCCAGAATACACGCACTTTATGGACATGCGTTACGTAGACGATCTAGGAACATTTAGGGGTTCATGAGATGGGCCGGTATGTGCTTAAGCAACTGGTTGAGAATTTCCAGCATCTTTTTTCAGTGGCAGGGTGCAGTGTAGTAAGCAGTCACCTCAGTTATGAGAAAAACTTTGGACATTAGCTGGGCTTCGAATTCGCGAGTACCCTTTCCAGGATTCACACACTATCCACAATATTACAAGAAGTCGTTGCTTTGTCCTTCCCACAGCCACTTTTTCAGTCTAACCGAGCTGTAAGGAATCAGTTATGAAATATACTTTTGTGACTATCTAGGAATGATAAACTAAGAGACCTGTCCAACCAAAAACCCAGAAAGCAGCCATCAAAAAGGAATTTACGTTTCGCGAAAATCACCTATCTAAGCACTTAATTAAGAAATGCCAATATGAGAAACAATATGGACTTTTGGTAGTTGTGGGAAAGATGACAAGCTTTCACTGCCTGTTAACTCCAAGATAACTTTAGAATAAAGGAAAGTAAGATTGGCTGTAACAAATAACACGCTAAAAATGGATCTTAAGCTACACCGAGGACTTCATGACGTGTTGAGGTGGTGATCACCTCAACTTATTCTTTTTTCAGCATTCTGCCAAAAAGAAGCCAGAAAAAAACGGAGAAAAAAGAAAGAAAAGAACAAAAGAAAAAAGTGCAAAAACGAAGCCAGAGCCAATGCAAGACATCACGAAATTCTTCACCATAACGCACATTGAATACATCGGGGCTAGCTGTTTCACTGATGCGAATTTTATTCTTTTAAAATAATAAGGCAATTTAGAAACTTATTTCTTACCTTTTGATGAAATGAATAACGAGAAATAGTGATAGAATGCGTAGGCGGAAAAAATGATGTAGTCAAATGATTTTTTCAACTACAAAAAAACTACGGACCTGTGAGATTTCAGCCTAACCACGTTTCATGGATTATCGAAAGCATATAGGGGCGCAATTACTGTTAATATCTTCGACCTTTCAGTTTTTACTGCACTACTATTCTAACTCGGTTTTCTCAATTACACATGGAAAGGATAGTGATGCAGCTAATGAACAATGGAATGAAGACGTTGTTGGATATCAGTGACTGATTCGCTCAAGCTATGCTCACATGAGATTATTCATGGTGCGTAACCAGCTCAACCCAGATTAGCTGTGCCATTTTAGTGAACGCAATCTTGTGTCTAAATATATAATTAATTATTCAAAGATCAGTAGAAATCCCCTTCAAATTTCAAGAATTTTAAGCTTTTCATCCCTAGTATAAGCCTTTCTGATAGAAACGTCTCAGAAGGGCGAATGCATACTTCTACAGATACGATGAAATTTTTGACCAAAGTAATCGGTGAGTATGAGAGGAAACAACGAGAAGAAGTAATAATTAGAAAAAAGTGATACGGCGTAATAACAGAAATTAAAATGGTTTTCAAACAATCACTAATCGTATAGTGCTACGAGCAGTTCCACCACACAGGTTAAAGGTGCCTTTCAACACACACGCTGTTGGTTCGACCCAGCACTACAGGCTTACTGAGCTTTCTACCAGTCTGCGCTTTCATAACTGCTATCAAAATTGTTTGGGATTTCAGCAACACCAACTTGTAATATTCGATGGCTACGACAAGACATTTTGCAGATCAGATATGCATTCAGTCACCACTGAGGTAGTTGAAAAAATCAATTGCACTTCGGACTTCTAAGGAATCTTTTCAGGAATTGATCAACGTCAAGAGGTTTTTAACACTTTTTGATCGACGTTCTTCTTGACTGGTATTGACAAGACCGTTTTCAAAGCTGTTGACGTAATTCGATGTCTTCTTCGATAAGTAGACACAAGGTTGTTATTATAGAATTTATTAGGATACAATAGCTGAGGTTTTGGCGGTTTCGCCTTTTTCAGGGCGTGGAAAGGTCAAATTGAGCTGTGATCTTCTCAGCCAAACATTTTCACAACCCTTGCAGATAAAAGTTAACAAATAAATTTGCATTCGTATAAGAAACATCTTTATTTAAACACGTACCGTTTATTCGTTGTAAGTATTTCAATTAGTTGCTGGATAGCAGTTGCACAGAGTAGCACGTGGGCGAGGATTGCGCTTGCGTCAGGTCATTGGATCAGCCTGAGGGATGACGCTAGTTCACGCATGATGGCAAAACACTCCTCCTTGCGGTTCATTTTTGAAATTTTGGAATTGATCCAAAACTCTCGAAGAGTTTTACGCGCTGATGTTTTCGATTCCTAAGTGAGGATAGCGACTCCTACTTCAAGATCTTCTCCGTTGTGTTCCTGCATCCTATGCGCGCCTAGAACAGTGTTTGGTTTCAATTTTGATTTACCGACTAGGTGTTCTTTTATACGGACGCAGAGCGGTCTACTCGTTTCGCCAACGTATTCGTACCTGCACGCTTTACAAGAGATCAGATAGACTGTGCCCGAACTCATGCAATCACCGTCTCTAACGTTTGGGCTAATTATGCAGTTTTTCGCCATACATAGACGGTCATATAGGCGGTTGCGAACTAGTTGGCGTCTTACAATGTCGGATAGTATTTCTATCACTCCTACAGAATCCTCTAAACCGCCTCTTATTTAACAACGTTTTAGGGCTGCAATTATTTCGTTTGAAGTAAAAGGCAAGAAGAGCGGAGTCTTGTTTTCGCTACAACTATCGCACTGGGGCATGGCTTATCCTCTATGCCTATGCCGAGAAGCTACAGTTTCGCAACTATTTGAAGTGGCTATTTGGCGCGCTAGTTTCGAGGATTCTTCCCTCTGATCTCTACCTGTGCACACGCTGGTGGCGGTTCGAAACATATTTTATATAAGCACCCTTTTAGTGAGTGAGGAATGAGAGGAGTAGTAATGAACCACTATAATCTCACTGCTTGGCCTTCGATACCATCTTATGATGTAGCCGTCTCCGGTTAGGTTAATTTGAACGTTTAACATGAGATAGGCCGGCATGTGCTTAAGTACCTGGTTCAGATTTGCGAGCATCGACTAGGCTAGCATTCAAGAACATCACCTGTCACCTGTACCACCTGTAGTCCCGTTGATCGTCGAGTGACTCGGTCCGGCCCAAGCAAATTCTCCACTTTTCTCTGTCGCGTGCAAGAGTAGTTCATTGGTACAGGTCTTCGTTGTCGTTGATGTTGTTGGTCGATGGCTTATGTGGTTATCGATGTTCTCGAACGGCAGGGTCGCAGCAATGGCCTTTCTGATGCCATAATCTCAATCATTTTAGGTCAGCTCACTGTTCAAGTCAGTTATTGTCCACTTCAATGCATGAAAGTAACACTTAAGCCAGCTGCAAATGTAGGGTGTAAGTTTTTAACTTCTAAGATCAATTCAAGAAGGATAAACTGACAACGCGTGAGCGTATTAAGAGGAACTACAGTGCGATCACTGCAAAAACTGTTTCTATTTAGGAAGAAATGTGGAGTTTAGTTAGGTGACAGGAAGGTGGTTCAAAATCCTATGTGTTTTCAATATTTTCGAAAGGTTTTAAAGGGCAATGCGTGCTCAGAACATTTGATTGTTATTACTGCAATTGGTACCTGCCAGCAATTAGTGCCGATAGCAATTTAGAGAATCACTATTAGGTGCGGTTGTCCTTCGCTCAATTCGCGCGGGGCTCTGGTTCCGGGCGGCCAGGGCCCATCTATTTGAGCTCTTGAAATTTGCACAAAAATTGCCCAGTATTTGCTTGCTCACTGCAATCGACAAAGGTTGACGGCTACCCGCCGTGGTGTGGAAATGCCATATCACGGCAATTCCAGGATTTCTGTAAGGATTTACTCCCGCAGTAGGGGAAAATATACAGGAAAAAGAAAGTGGTAGGAATATGTCAAAGCAGAACCCGAAGCAACGTTTTAATCCGAAGCTTCGTAAATGATGCCTGCGAAGAGAGGAAACGAATGCAAGAAGTGCTGGGATCGACTCAGTATGTGATGTCATATCATGTCTAAAAGTTCAATTGTAGTGCATTATCCAGACGCTCCAAATCAATTCGAGCCTAGACAGAGAACAAGAAACCGTTTAAATCTGGTTTCAACTTTTTAGAAGAGGTTAGAATAAAGTAAATTTTGCCGATGTTATCGAAGCGAAAGCGATAGGCAAGGATGAAGTGCCCTGGAAAAAAATCATTAAAACGGTGAAATGCCCAAATTATTCCATGCTTAACATTCTTGCACATAATTGCAGTGTACCATTCGCTACTTGTTTGAGCAGTTCTAACAGATCACTTATTTCCACTTCCAATAAGCATTTCTAAGAATTCTATTCATTAATTTATTCCATTTAAATCTAACGACGAGATTGCTGAGATATTTGCAAAGCTCCGGACAGCTGGTGTCTGCGGTGGGGAACGAACTGTACTTTCCGAGGAGTAACGCGTTCACCACCACACAATGCGGGTCCTTCGTTTCGCCTGTTTCATAGCTAGTTCTATCGATATATACTATCAGCAATCGCCCGTCAGCTGGATTAACCTGGAGAACCCAGATCGGCAACGAACCCAGTTAAGCTGAGGCATTATTTGAGTTTTGCAAACATCTCAGCAACGTTGTGGTTGTATTTCGCTTAGTACCCTGCCGCGAAATCATAGTAGGCAGAAAATAAAAGGTATAACATCTCAACATCATTGAAGTTATATTTTGCAATATACTCTGCCATTAAAAAGATTAAACAGTAAATGAAACGGTGAAGACTGTGATTATAATTAAGTCCGAAACCCAAAAGCACCCCCCAGCCACGTTGAGGCGGTAAACCGTTTAAAGGATTTTATTTTAACCGTTTGTCGAACAAAAGCAAGGTTTGAGAAGAATTCAGCTTGTCGATAGAGTGTTAACTACCTTAAAACACTGTCACTGAAGTGGTATAAACATTTAATACGGTATTTTTATAGAGGAGGCGGATAGCACAGTGGCATTGATGTCTGCCATCACGAGCATAGTGCTAGTTCAATTCAGCTCCAAGCTCACCAAAAATCTCATCCCTCCCAGATCGCAAAACTGGTACCGCACTTGCCTGGGAAGAAATCACTCTGTGCAATCCAAGCGAGAGAGTTTCAGGCCGGCTAATTCAGGACTACAAGAAAAATCGACTGGATCAGCGCTCTACGACATTCGAGATGAAATGGGAATTCCCAACCATCAGTCTCAGTTACACGTAGAAGTTTGAAAACCTAAGTGGATGATGGACGCGAAGAGTCGAATCGCATGCGAGAAGTGTTGGGATCAGCACAGTGGAAGCAAAGGCAGCTCATATGGAATGAAATAATAAAATTTTTAACGACTGACTTTTCGTCAACCTCTGAATTGCTAAAATATTTCATCAATTGCATTGTTTAAAAAGAATCTATACAAGTAGTACAAAAACTGGAAAAGATGCGAAAAGTTACAGATAAAGACTATTGATCAGGCTCCTCTGAGTTTCCAATTGAAGCAAAGGTAGTAAAGATCTCACTTCCAGTTAATGGTGTTGTTGCCATGATGATGTCACACTGCATAATCATCGGGAACACGGTGACAGCTTTGTGCAATGCACCTGATCAAATGATGTGCCAGCTAGCCAACGCCATGATGATCGTGGCCATTCCCTCCATGCACTTGTCAATTTCCGAAAGCCTCACGGTCTGTATTACTTACCCTTCCACACAAATTTATTTTAAGAAGAAAAACGGTGCATAGACTACAAACATCATCATAGCCAACTGGACGAGGGAGATGTGGCAAAGTGTGGTGAACAGAGTGGTTCGAATGCTGGCAGCGGGTCCATTTGGTACGAACTTCGCCTCGGCATTGGCGACTGTCAACTGAACCGCGAGTTTAACTGTGAAGTGTACGGAATAATCTATTTAGTCATTAAGTTCACAATGGTAATAAAGTTTTAACACAATTATATGCTCAATGGCTAGACTAGTGTAAAGGACAAAGTTGGATTTGAAATGTGATAAACCACTTGTGCTATCTTTGTAAGCCGATTGGAAACTTTTGCATAAAAGAAGTGACCGTGAAAAATCTCTATGTTCATTTATTTTAAAAAAATGTTCCATGCTCAGCTCATGGTAGGTCAAAAGGAAAGTCGTAGAACACGAAAAGAACACTAGAAAATGGGAAAGGTTTAAAATAAATAGTAATACTGTGATATTTCATGAAAAAAGGAGACCCTGTAACACAGCAATTAAAAGTAGTACGAGATGGATATGTTGCTACTTCGTTACCGCTCCTCACGCTAGGCTTGTTCCCCTCACCACTTATGGGCCGGCAACTTTGCACCAAACCTTCTAGGAGGAGAGAAATAACGATTTAATTTAATGGTGAGTAAATGAGAGTCGCTCTTGAACCCCCTATTTTTATCGCTGCTGAAGTGGTTTAGAAATTAAAAAACACAGTCGTCGCTTTTTGAGAAATGATCATATTTTGCGTTAGAGAGCTCATTGGAGAACGTTGACAAAAGGCCTTATCACTTCATTCCCTCTTCTTCCATCCTTGGAAGTTCCGTTTTTCCTCTTCCTTCAATTTTCCTCCTATTTAATCTTTGTCATTTATCGGAGAACCTTTCTTCTTTAATAGGTTAATAGAACGTCGATCCAGAAAACAAAAACCTCGGTTGGGATGAGGATTGCACTTCAGTTTTCGGAAAGGGTAATCGCATATTGAGTTAAGGCGGTTTGATACTTTGAGGAAGTCGCCGAGCACCCAATCACGACAAAAACAGCAGCAATTACCACCAACCACGCGTACCTCAAAAAGGGAAATTTGGAAGGTTTCCACAGGTTAATTGTTAACGCCAAAGTATATAAAAAGTCGATTGTTCGAACTATGCCATAAATGCACCTGAGAAGGCAAGCCTACGTAAAAACACCTGTGTTGACCATTATTAAGCGGGTGGATAGGAAAACTTCTAACAAGAGTGCTGTAGTAAATGAAAGAAATTGTCCACCTTCGCGTTCACATGGCCAATTTTACCTTTAAATATAACCAAGAATCAGTTACGTTTACTGAATTGTTTAAGAGCGTAGTTCTAGAAGTTCGTCCTCCGACGAAAGTGAGAAGCAAAGCCCTTCCGGAAACCATATATCAACTGGTAACTAATGAATCAGCTTACGGTGAGATAATTAAAACCTCAAAATTTTGTATCGTTCAAGCACATTTGCAAGGCAGAATTCACTGGATAATTATGGCCGCCGAGTGGAAAATCGAATGTAGCCTACTGTAATCGCAGACTTTTAGTGAAGCGGCTAGAGAGAAAGGTGCTAGCTGATTATAAATGTGGTTCTCAGAGGAGAAAAGTTGAAAACGCTATAGGCTTTAGCCTGGTCAGTAATGAGTTTTCCTTCACCATGACCAAGCAACAGGTTAAAGATGGAGCCCACTCCGCTGACTGCCGAGAAGAACGAGTCTCTTATTCAGCTTTTGTTCACCTTATTCTGATTAGGAACTACCACTTATCGAAGGTGCGTAGGTTATTTCAACATTGAATCGTGCGAAAGTGAACAATAAAGCGCCAATCCGATTACGTGCTCTGTAATCCTTTCATTCGAAAATATCGCTCAGCATAGGTTCAGTTAAGAGGAAAAACTTATTTTTTGATGTTATTAGCCAACTTACGAAGAGACATATTAACAGTCCCAAATCCAGACAGTCGTGGAATCGCTGCAGATTAAAGCTGATTTTCACGCTTTTTTTGACAGGTCGAGAAATGATGAGCGCCAGCAATATGCACTTATTAAAAGGATTAACGAGAATATCGAAGCGTCTATAGTTGTCCGCTCACTTCGTGGAACACCGCGAATCTGAAAAGCGGACGCAGCATCATCAGTGGAAATCACGCCGAATTAGGCTGAAGTACTAATGGAAAGGTTCAAAAACATTTTGTGAAACGCTTAACATTTTAGGTTAACTGAAGCGAGAAGTGGTATAAGTTATCAAGTACGTTAACTTGGTGGCTTTGTATGCTTTCCAACTTTTAGTGAACTCTTATTGTCAGGGTGCACAATACGATGGCGTTCTGGGTGGCGGCTGTCTAGGGAGCATTTTCATGCCAACGAGAGGTCAGTCACATTGAGAGTGACCTTTTCATTTCGGCGGTCTGTCCTCTGTTCTTCTGATGAAACAAATTTACTTTAGTGTTATGGCTGGTTTTCCACATAAATTATTAGCCTTGTATAAAACTTTCACTCGACTAACGTTTCGGCGCCTTCGGTTTCTTCATAGCAGCGATGATTCAAACCGATAATGAACAGCCGATCGTTGTCGCGTTGTGGTGTTGACGCTTTATTTTAAAGTCTCGGTTACGTCTTTGCGTCTCGAGTATACCCAATAAAGTGCCTCTTAGGCCATACAAATCCTATCTGGACGCCATTTCATGCGCATGCAAAGTGGTATATTCGTTCTGTCAACTAATTCACTCCTTCGCGCTTTACAAGACGCTGTACCAGTTGTAAGACAAGGCCGTAGCAGAAATCAAGCAGTAAACTCTCTAACGTTATCAAGCTGTTGTGTAACTGCCTTTCTTTCCTACTTTTTAGCTTCACAGTCCATTTATAAATGCGGCTGAGCACGGACTGCAACTTCATGATAAGGTCCGATACCTGACGGCTACTCCTTGGTGAATCACAGGTATTCAATCACTCGTATCACCTGTAGCCCAGTTGATCGTCGAGTGACTAGAGCAGGAGAAGGTAAATCTTCCAATTTTCTCGTCGCTTGCAAAAGTTGTTCAGTTGGTTTCGCTAGGTGTAAAATCTCGTCAAGCGCTAAATCATTCTTTTAGGCTTCTGTGAAAAACTCTGACCATCGCGTCGGTTGTTTTCCAGCAGCGTGTTTGACGTCTCGAAGGATCCAGTCACTAACGCCTCCTGTCCATCGACTGTTCTTCATACGCATTACGTGTTTGGCCCACCTTATGTTTGACTGTTTTGCCTACAGAACGGTATCTTTGATTTTTGATCGTTGACGCAGAGCGGAGCTTTGGAAGTTTCGTATCCTTTCATTTACTTGCGTGAAACGGTACTCTTTTAGCATCGTCCTTTCGGCTGTGCGCTCGTTAACGCTGAGTGGTCTTTCGTCCTGCTTATGCAGCACCCAGGTTTCTGGTGCACACGTCAGGGCAGGAAATATCGTTGAGTCAAAAAGGTGGGCACGGAGTCTGGTGTTCTTGGTTCTCATCACTACTCCTTCGATGCTCTTGAAAGCTCCCCCAGCCGCTCGTTTCCTTCGGCTCGGCACTGGAGCTAGGTCGTATTGATTTCCCAACCCAGATAGATATAACTGCAGACATTCGTTCCGTTGAACGTGAATGGGGCATGCGAAACCAATCCGTTCTTCATGAACATCGTTTTTGTAAGATCTAGTCAAAGATCAATCTTTCCACAAGCTTTATCATATTCAGCCAGCATTCGTTCTGCTTAGATAATGCTCGGTGTTAGAAGAACGATGTCATCAGCAAAGTGAAGATGGTGTACCTGTTGACCATGTTTTCATTTCCATATTATCCAATTCCAATGTTCGCACGTTGTTCTCGAGGGTGGTGGTAAATAATTTCGGCGAGGTTTCATCACCTTGCCTAACTCCTCTTTTAACATCAATGTTAATATCGTTGAGGAATGGTGATATCTTCGTTGTGAAATTTTCATAAAGCTTACGAAGAATCTTTAAGTACTCACTAGGGACTCCTTGAATATTAAGGGCTTCCATGACTGCTTCTATCTCAATTGAGTCAAAGGCCTTCTTCAAATCGATGAAAGTGAGGCAAAGCGGTTTTTGGACCGCGATACTTAAAAAAGACATGTTATCGTGTTCATGTGTCCATGGAACTAAATCCTTTTCGAAACTCTGCTTGTTCGCATGGCTGACCTTCGTCCAATGTTCCTTCCATCCCGTTTAGGGTGAGTGGAGTGAAGGTTTGCAAACTGCCGACAGAAAGCATATTGGGCGGAAGTTGCCGCTATCGTGGAGGTCATCTTTCTTGGACAACGGCGCGGTCTTGCTGGTATTTCATTGAGTGAGGAACTTGCATTCAGATAGGTAACGTGTGAAGAGCCTATCCAATGTGTTTACGAGGAGTGGCGAAAGGTTCTTCAGGTGTTTGGATCTTATCCTGTCCGCACCTGGTGCTGTTCGATTTTCCACCGACGAAATGGCACATGTCAGATTTCGGAAAGGGAGAACCGGTGGTACAACGTAACCATCCTCCTTTCTTTCATATGACCGAAGGTCGACGTGGCCATCGAAGAGATTTGAGTGGTATTTTTGTATGATTTTCTCCGGTGCCTGCATTGCGTTTCTGGACGCTGTAATTGTTCCGTCTGTGCGCCGGAGTGAAATCATCTTAGTCTTCCAATTGACGAAACTTCGGTGTGCTTTGCGAATGCTTGCTCCAGCTTCTGCAGCTTCGACCATAACTGCTTCTCCTCTTTCTTTAATATCTTTTTTATCGTCTGTCTACACTGTTTTGCAAGTTGGGACGTTAGTTTGCGGTTGCCTGCAGCTCGTGCGATTCCAAGCTGGCATATCAGCATGAGTGTTTCTGAAGCCAAGCGTCTCTTGGTGACTTTCGAACTCTGGGCTTTCATAGCGCTACCGAGGAGATTTTGAATGAGCCCATCGTATTCTTAATCGATGTTATCGACAACGGCACCTTCCCAACAGCCGACTAATGACTTGAATAAGTCCCAGATTGCGGTGGTTCTGGGACTTTGGCTTTGGAATTTAGCGGTTTTTTTCCTTTCCGCGGAAATTAGAATCTTGCACAAAGGGAACGATTGTCTGATTCCGTGTCGAATCTTTCGACAACAGCAAAATCGGATAGGCAAAACCTTCTATTTGCTATGACGTGGTCTATTTCGTTATCTCTTAATAACTCGAAAGACCGACTTTCTATAAACCTCGGCATAGATAGTTGATATATTTATTTATATGATCTTATAAACTGATCTTCTTAAGCTGACGCAAAGTTGGTACAGGTCTTTGTTGTTGTTGTTGATGTTGTTGGTCGATGGCTTGCGTTTCGGCGACTTCGCCTTCCTTAGAGCCGTGATGTCACGTGTGGGACAGTAACATCATGGCTCTGAGGAAGGCGAAGTCGCCGAAACGTCAGCCATCGATCAATAACATCACAAACAACGACAACGACAGCAAAGACCTGTACCAACATCGCGTCAGCTTAAGAAAATCAGTTTATAAGGTCATATAAATCAATATATCTTGTTATCGTATTCCTCACTGGGAGACTCCCACGTCCAGCGCTGAAGGTGGGGCTTTTGGAATTGCGAGTTACTATGTCGTCGTCATGATAAACCCAGAAAGCCGCTCACCCTATCGTTCCATTCTATTCGGTGGGTCTCAATGAGACGTTCCTCAGGCGTTCTTCTTGGTCCATTCTTGCGGTTAAAGACTGCAGTGATGTATAACTCGTATGAAGTGCTGAGATATTTGCAAAACTCCGGACCACAGGTGTATGCAGTGGAAAACGAACACGCGCTGTTGTCCTTACCGGGGAGCAGCGCACTTCACCACTACACTATCCGGGTCCTTCGCTTTGCTGTATCAGCTAGTTCTATCGATCTTTTTTTGCCATCAGCAATCACCCGTCAACGGGATTGATCTGGGGAGCCAATATCGGCATTGAACCCAGTTAAGCTGAGGCCTCGTTATAATCACATTCTTAACTCCTTTATTTACTGCCTTTTTCTTCTTAATGGCAGGGTATGCTGTGAAATATAACTCGTATGAAGTGCTGAGATATTTGCAAAACTCCGGACCACAGGTGTATGGTCGAACGCGCCCGATTCCGATTGTTAGCTGTGTATGTGCAGGTAAGATCGTCACCCTAGTCCTTTGGTGTCAACTCCAGTGATAACCATGAAAAATGTATGGCCTTTTCTGTAGAATACCTCCAAGTCCATTTGGAACGCTTCGGTTTCTTCTACCTCAAAGTTTGATGTAAGCGGGTAAACGACGATGATTGTCAATGCCGGTATTGATCCTTATCCTTTCAATCGAACGCGCCCGATTCCGGTTGTTAGTTGTTCGAATGAATCGATGGTCATGGTCAAACTCATATTGGTGAGAACGCTGACGCCGCCAGCTACTGTGTTGTCCCATGTTTCGAGGAACATTTCATCTCCGGTGTTATACACGGCGTTGAATGGGTTGCGACGTCTCGTCTCGGCTAAGCCGATGACGTCGTACCTTATCCTTCATGGTTGCATGATCAACTCTATTACCGAGAACTCAAATGCAAGTGTGTATGTGCAGGTAAGATGGTCACCCTAATCCTTTGCAATTTAGGCAGCTTAAAATGGCCCTGCGATTTTAGCACCCTTCCGTACTCGTTCTACCCAACGCTGCCAAATTAAACGCTTTTTTGGGGTCAACGGAATAAAACCCGTTTCCTTTAATGTGTTTAGCTTGCTTTTACTTACGCATAGCTCGCTGAGTTTTTAACGTGGGTACTCACAGTGCACCATTTAGACAGTCTAAATCAATTCAAGCATA
The DNA here is from genome assembly GCA_900624975.1 of Angiostrongylus costaricensis. Lineage (NCBI taxonomy): Eukaryota > Metazoa > Nematoda > Chromadorea > Rhabditida > Metastrongylidae > Angiostrongylus > Angiostrongylus costaricensis. The sequence continues at coordinate 19,026 of UYYA01000650.1, read as the reverse complement.
AAGAGAGAACAAGAAACCACTTAAATCTAGTTTCAACTTTTTGCAAGAGGTTAGGACAAAATAAATTTTGCCGTTGTTATCGAAGCGAAAGCGATAGATGAGGATGGTGAAGTGGTCTGGACGAATAACAAGCGAGGACCATCGACTCGGAACGTTAGCCGAAAATAAACATCATTATCAACCTCGTGTAAGCTCATCAAGGAAGGAATACATATTTAGTACAGTATTTTTATACAAGAAGAGACCGATAGCGCAGTGGCACTGGTGTATGTCAGCATAGGTTTGTTCGATTCAGCTCCAAGCCCAATAATAATTTCATATCTTTCAGATCGCGAAATTCGCTCCACACTTTTCCGGGAATGAATCGCTCTCTGCAAATTTATATGAGAGCGCTCCAGCCCGAAAGCGATAGATGACGATGGTGAAATGGCCTGAAAGAATCATAAAAACGGTGGATTGGTCAAAATATGCCATGCACAACTTTTTTCCACATAATTGGAGTATACTATCTACTGCTTGTCTAAACAACTCTAACGAATAAATTACTTCCACGTCCAATAAGCGTTTCTAAGAGTTCTAGCTAGGTCTTTGCCCACTTATTACGACAAAGTAGTTCAAAGCTAGAAGAACAAAACTAGTAAGAAGAAATTTTAACAGTTACTAAAAGAAAAAAAAGTTTTCAAAGCAAAGCCTTTCGTCAGTGCAGTTTTAACCATTTTAAAACAATTTCGTTCAAATAATTTTGCTGTTTAATACAGTATTTTCATACAAGAGAGGCGGATAGCAAAATGGTAGTGATGCCGATCATCAAAAGCTCGGTGCTCATTCGATTCCGCTCCAGGCCCGCCAATCCTCTCATCCCTCCTAGGTCCGAAAATTGGTACTGGACTCGTCCAGGAAGGAATCAAACTTTGCAACCCAAATGAGAGCGCTCCAACCAGGCAATTTCAGGACTCTAGGCAAAATGTACTCGACCAGCACTCAAGATCTCACGCGTAAAAGTTAGAAAACCTAAGTGCTTGATGGATGCGAAGAACTGAGTTTACAATGCGTGGGCGCATTAAGAAGAACTACAGTGTGTTCATTGCAAAACAGTCTATATTTGGAAATAAATGTGGAGACGAATCAGCTGTGAGGAAGACGATGCAAAATTCTTTGTTTTGCAATATTTTTGCTGGCTTTTGAAGGCCTTTTCGTACTAAGAACATTTTTATATATCTTCATTGCAGTTAGTACTACTAGAAATTAACATTGATAGTAACTTAAGATATCCCTATTGGATGTGGTGGTGCAACGCTCGATACACGCAAGGCCCTTCTTTGAGCCCACACGGGTCAACCAGAAAACCCAGCTATTCGAGCTCTTAAAACTGGCAACGGCCTTAATCAGTACCTGCTTGGGCACTGCAATCTACAAAGGTTGACGACTACCTATCCTGAAAGTGTAGAAATGCCTTATCACGGCTATTCTAGGATACGATTTCTGGAAATGTAGTGCACCATCCAGACGGTCCAGATGCTTTCGTGTCTAAATAGCGTGCGTCAGGAGACAGAACCATTTAAATCTTGTTTCATGTCTTCAAAGCAGGTTACGGCAAAGTAAATTTTGCCGAAATTATCGAAAAAGAAGCAATAGATGAGGATGGTGAAGTGGCCTGAAAAAATCATAAAAACGGTGGATTGGTCAAAATCTGCCATGTACAACCTTTTTCGACATTATTGGAGTATACTAGCTACTGCTTGTCTAAACAACTCTAACAAATAAATTACTTCCACGTCCAATAGGCGTTTCTAAGAGTTTTAGCCAGGACTTTGCCCACTTATTACGACAAAGTAGTTCAAAGCTAGAAGAACAAAACTAGTAAGAAGAAATTTTAACAGTTACTCAAAGAAAAAGAAGGTTTCAAAACAAAGCCATCTATCAGTGGAGTTTTAACCATTCTAAAACAATTTCATTTAAATAATTTTGCTGTTTAATACAGTATTTTCATACAAGAGAGGCGGGTAGCAAAATGTTAGTGATGCCGATCATCAAAAGCTGGGTGCTCGTTCGATTCCGCTCCAGGCCCGCCAATCCTCTCACCTCTCCTAGGTCCGAAAATTGGTACCGGACTCGTCCAGGAAGGAATCAAACTTTGCAACCCAAATGAGAGCGCTCCAACCAGAAAATTTCAGGACTCTAGGCAAAATGTACTCGACCAACATTTAAGATGTCACACGGAAGAGTAACAAAACCTAAGTTGATGATGGATACGAGGAACAGAATCGCATATGAAGAGTGCTGGCATCCACACAGTGGACGCGAAGACAGTTCGTATAAAATAAAATACTAAGATTTTCCACGACCATATTTCTATCAACCTCGGCTCTGGTCAAATATTTGGTCAACTCGTCACTGATCGAAAGAATTTCGCAGAAGTGAAATAAAGATTGGAAAATGGAGGAATGTTACCGATGAAAACTAACTCTCAGTTTGAGTAAAGATGTTACTTGCAGTTGCTGGAGTTTATCCTATGATGATGCCACGCTGCATCATCATCGGGAACACGGTGACTTCTTTATGCAATGCAACGGCTAATGCAATGTGTCAGCTTGACAATGACATGATGATCGCGCAAATTCCTCCCATGCAATTGTCAATTTCTGGAAGCCTCACAGTTTGTATTAATTAACTTTCCACACAAATTTATTTTAAGCAAGAAGAAAGTGTTTAGACCACAAACATCATTATGGTGGACTGGCCGGGAGAGATGTGGCAAGGAGTGGTGAGCAGAGCAGTTCGAATGCTGCCATTGGGTCCATTTGGAAGAAACTTCTCGGAATTTGCGACCATCACCCAAAATGGGAGTTAACCGCGAAGAATTTGGAATAAGCTAGTGTAACAAAGTGTAGTAAAACTTTGGCCCAAAACTGTATTCAGTGGCTGGACTTTCTGTTAACCTCAGCATTGTTCAATAATCCAGTTTTTCACACGCAATTAATTAGGCGATTCTACGCTTCAAACAAGCCAAGACCACCGAGGTTTTAAATGCTGAATAACCTGCATCACCTATCCTCCTGTAGGTCGTCGAGTGGCTCCAACAGGTACCACTAAATCTTCCATTTCTCCCGGTGGCGCGTAAGAGTAGCCCAGAGTTGAGGTTTAGAGCCCCCCTATAATTTGATAGTACCTGCAAACGCTCATATATGCGCAAAATGTGCCTTGTCAGTTAATTGCCAAAAAACCATCAATTATTCTATCTACTTCTTTAATTCTTGACTCCAAAAAACTAGGCACTAAAGTGAGAACACCAGGAATTTGGGATATCTCCTCTTTTTGGCAAAAATTCACCGAATAATTGCAGTACTGAAATGAAGGCGGAAGGAAAATATTGTGATGAAACAGCTCGTCTCTCACGAATTCAATTTAAACGACACGGAACTGCTTATGCAGCTTTGTGCGGCATTTATGAAACTGGTGAAAGGGCCGATGATGAAACACCACTGACGATGCCTTCGATTTATCACTCATGAGCAAGACAAAAACAATGTTTTACGCTCGAAATCGGATAATTCTTGTTGATATAGCAAGCATAAGCGTTTTTCTGCGTTTTCGTCATGGCGTCCTTTCATAGGAAGTATTTAAACACCTCTAAAGACTAGCTGTAACAGGAACATTCTCAAATCGAGTGCCTTTTTCTGTTGGGGCGTGGTATAGTTTAAATTGTATCATGGTGGTCATATGCCTCCATTTGTATGAGGGAAGGGAATCACTACCTGCCGAATTCGCTGAGTGCCCACCCCTTAACTCATCATTTTCTAGAGTGCTGTACACGAGCAGCTGCTATAGTCGCCTTTTTCTGAAACTTTATTTGTGATTGATGCCTGCATCTGGCGAAAAACAGAATTCGAAAGATGAAAAAAGTTTCGAGATCAAACCATAAGGGGAATAAGACGATTCCAAAAACAACTTGGTGCAGCAGTCTACACAAAGTAATGGCTATGAACAATCTCCACTCAGTGATCTTCGGCGAAACAGTTTCAAGCAGTGCTGGAAAGTCTGCTATTTTTCCATCTGCTGAGATACCCTTTTGCAGTTAGTCACCAAAACTGATGCTAAAGCACTGCAATAAGGCACTATGAAATGCATATGTGAGAAATTGGTTACAGAAAAGGAGGAAACGCGTTTCAGAATCGGGAGTGTTGGAAGGTTCTCGTACGAGGTTACGTCATGTCCGAAGTCTTGGTGAAGGCAGCGGCTCCACTTTCAAACTTTAATGGATTTAGGAGGTTTTATATCTGCTACGAACAAATGTAAATTTTTTCACTACTTTATGTGTAGCATTGTTCAGTGACGTTTTCTGGTTATCGTGTTCGCAGTAGAAGGCTTAGGTAGTGTTGCTTCAGTTGCCTTAGAAACGGCACTAATCGATGAAACTTCTACTGAGTACGTCAACGAACAGGAAAATTGTTAAAGCTCCAATTGGAATGCTTCCTCTACCGACATAAATAAGTAATATAATCTGCGCCGTTTGTGCTTTATTGGGAAAGACTAAATGCAGCAATTCTCGCCAATCTGTAAAATTCGCAGACTTTCCACGCTATAGCATTGGAAAAGCCGGAGGCGTGCTGTGGGGAAGCGACGTTTTTTTCAGGAAATCAACTAAAGCAACACGAAACTGCTTGTTCATCTTTATTTGGCGTTCACAAAACACTCAGCAGCGCCGGTAATACTAAAGCGCTGAAGGTGCCTTCCATTTGTCATTCAAGAGGAAAACAGAACGGAATTCGGTACTTTCTGAATCGAGGAGTTCTCGTTGAAGTAACGTTTTCGATCATTACAGTGCGCGATTCAGACAGCGGAAGGAGCGTCTTGCAAAACAATTTTCAATTCGCATTAGATAGTGCCGTTACTAAACAGCTCTTCAAAATCCGATGCTCCAAGCGTCGTATGCTACACAGCAACTTTGTCAGCTGAAGAACGAGATCTACTGTCATCATTCAGCGAAAATGCTGTAATCGTATTCATTGCAGCTCCGAGTAGTTTTTTTTTTTAATAAAAACCGTATAATGATTATTTCGGAGCGCTGTTTTATGTAAAGAAATTGGAATCACTTCAAAAACACGTGGTACTTAACGGGTTGAATTGGCCACTCATTGTAGGAAGGCAACATGTCGACTTTTCCTGGTGATCCTTTCCCAAACAACTGCAGAAATGAGTGAAATCAGCGAAGTGTTTGTAAACGTTACACGAATGTGATGAGACTTCAGTATGCGAAAAACACAATACCAAACTTTGTTTTGTCTGCACATCACGGAGGAACTGCGAGAAATTGGCGGCGCTTCATAAACAATCTGATTTCTTAGGAACTTGGAACGTTTAAAAAGGCCGCCAAAGGACGTCTCAGCTCAGTGCTACCTCTGCCTTCAGAAACGCCCAATTTGTTTCTCTTCTATATGCGCTGGCAATTCCAGCTAAACGTAGGATTCCTCTTCTTCGGTACAAAACCTAATGCCTTAACGTGCTGTTTTTTCTATGGTCAATTCTAGATTGGTTTCCTACATTTTCAACGTCATTTTGTTTCCAAATAAAGAATTAATTAAAAACCTTGCGTTTGCTCATCAAAGGAAAAGAGAATTATTTGTTCTCATTTGTACTCTACAGTGTTCGTTACATTTTTTAGCGACCGAAAACGATTTACCTTCGAAACATGACGACCCTTCTGGCTCTTCTAATTCCGCTGTTAGCGACTGCCTCGACAGTGATGGGGTGTGGGACGATGCCACCAGGTCAAGGTAATAAATAGAAAATCATCATGGCAGTGCAATCATTTGTATTTTTAAACAAAAAGTCCTCAACCGCAAGCGCAGTGAACGTATCGAACACTACATTGGTATCCAGCACCTGTGTTAACACAAGCCTTTTGACGAGAAGATTTTTAATTTTAATTGGTACAAGTTGGGATAATTTTTAACGAATAGTTACAAAACTACAGAATTTTCTTGCAGAAAAAACTAGGACCTTCAGTATTACCGGTTTTGCTTTGCCAGTGGCCATGGTCTATTCCACTGCAGCCAATGTCCCTGCACAGGTTGCTGGCATTGCAAACAGCGAGGCGGGAGCTCAGGCATTTGTATCACGTCTCTTAATGCAAGCAGTGAGTTCACAACTCTTCGATTTGAATTCTTTCCCCTTTCCGGTTTCTGGATGAGTGTAGAAAACAAATTTAAATGCGTCGTTTTCTTGTTCAGCAAACGCGAAGTTTTTAAACAGCATACATTTACTTCCATAGAAAAACACAATACAATGCAACACCGGCTGACGTTTCGGCAGTATCGCCTTCTTCAGAGCCGCTTTTACGTGACTTCCAACGAGAAAGTTTAGAACACTAGGGATTATAGTCGCATATGGTTAACGACTTAGTCGTGACGACTGTTTAAAACCCTCGCGACTGCTGAACAAGAAAACGACGCATTTATATTCCAATGCCGAGGTTAATAGAAAGTCGATCCTGGAAACCACAAATTGAAATTTTTAGAAACCGCTGGCGTTTTAGTTCCAGCAGACTTTGTCAACATAGCTCAAAATAATTTGATTAAAAACGCTTCTATATAAAATTTACTGTCTAATGAAGAAGCTTGTTCTTAAGGTTATTGATGTTCTCGAAGAGCAAGGTCGCAGCGCTGGCCTCTCTGATGCAATAATCTCAACCATTTTGGGTCAGCTCACTGTTCAAGTCAGGTATACTCCACTGCGATGCATGACAGTAGCTGTTAATCAACCAGCAAATATGGATAGTAAGTTTTTGACTTTTAAAAACACTTCGGGGAGGATGCACGGATAACGTACACGGGTGTTAAAAAGAGCTACATTGCGTTCGTTTTAGAAGCCATCTCTAATTAGAACTAAACGTGGAGATGAACTAGCTGTGAGGAAGATGGTTCAAAATCCTTCGCCTTTACCGCATTTTCCAATTCTTTCAAAGGGTAGTGCGCACTTAGAACATCTTGATAATCATTACTGCTGTTGGTGTTTTAGAAATTAATACGAATAGTTATTTAGAGCATCACTATTCGCTGCGGTTGTGCATCGCTCAATTCGCGTAAGGATCCAGTTCCACCCGGCTCGGTCCCACCATGATCGCCTCTATTTGAGCTCTTGTAATTTGCACATGATTTGTCAATTATGTGCCTGCTCACTGCAATCCACAAAAGTTGGCGACTACCTGTCCTGATGTTATAGAAATGCCCTATCACGACATTCCCAGGATTTCTGGAAGAACGTACTCCGGCAATATGGAACGACATACAGAAAGAAAGAAAGAGGAAGAAAAGTCTTGAAGCACCACTGCAGGCAACATATCAATCGGAAGCTTCGTAAATGATGGCTGCGAAGGGAAGAAGGGAATGCTCGAAGCGCTAGAACCCGCTCAGTATGTGATGTCATATCGTGTTCAAAATTCAATTGTGGTGCACCATACAGATGGTCCATACCGATTCCAGCCTAAACGGCGTGCGTGATGAGAAGGAACCATTTAAATCTAGTCTCACTTTTTTTAAAAGGGGTTACGACGAAATAGGTTTTACCGAAGTTATCGGAGCGAAAACGATAGATAAGGGCGGTAAAGTGCCTTGGAAGAAATCATTAAAACGGTGAAATGCTCAAATTTTCCCATGTTCAACTTTCCTCCACTTAATTCGAGTATACTAGCTGCTGCTTGCCTAGGCTACTCTGACAAATAAATTATTTCCTCTTTCAGTAAGTGTTTCTGAGAGTTCTAGCCAAGTCTTCACTTAACTGTTGGTCGAACAAAAATAAAGTTTTTAAAAAATTCTGCCCGGCGATGGTGTTCTAAGTGCTTTAAGACACTGCCATTGAAATGGTTTTAACATTTAACACAGTATTTTCATGCAAGAGGAGGCGGATAGCACAGTGGCATTGATGTCTATCATCACCAGCATGGTGCTTGCTCGATTACGCTCCAGGCCCAGCAAGCCTCTAATCACTGCCGTGTTGGGAAATTGGTGCCGCGATCGTCCAGATAAAAACCACTCTCTACAATTTAAATGCGAGCGCTCCGGCCTGGCAATTTTGGGACTCTAGGGAATGTCGACTCGACCAGCACTCAACGACATTCGAGATGAAATGAAAATCCTTAAGGAGCACCCAAAGTCACGCGCAAAATTTTGAAAACCTAAGTGGATAGTGGACGCGAAGAATAAAATCGAATACGAGCAGTGTTGGGATAAGCAGAGTGGAGGTGAAGAAAAGATAGTTCATATTTGAATTGAATTGAATTGCTTTTGAATTGAAGCAAACTTTTGAGTACAGATCTTCCTTGCAGTCGCTGGAGTTGCTGACATGATGAAGCCACACTGCATAATTGTCGGGAACACAGTGACAGCTTTGTGTAATGCGCCTAATGGAATGATGTGTCAACTTGCCAACGCCATGATGATTGCAAATATTCCTGCCACGCACTTGTCAATTTCTGGAAGCCTCACGGTTTGTGCTACTTACTTTTCAACACAAAGTCATTTTAAAAAGAAAAAAGTGTGTAGACCACGAACGTCATTATGGCGAATTGGTCGAGAGAGATGTGGCAAGGTGTGGTGAACAGAGCGGTTCGAATGCTGGCATCGGGTCCATTTGGTACGAACTTCGCCTCAGCATTTGCAACCGTCGTCTGAAACAGGAGTTTAACGGTGAAGCGTTCGGAGTAAGCTAAGCCGCCGTTAAGTTCACAATGGTAATAAAGTTGAAAAATGTGCTCGATGGTTAGATTTATGAAAAAAAAGCAAAGTTGAGTTTAAAGCATGATAAATCACTAACGTTATCCTTGTAAGCCGAGTGAAAACTTTTGCACGCATGAGGTGGCCTAGAAAAATTTACAAGTTCTTACATTTAATAACCGCTCCACCCTAGCTCGCGGCAGGTCAGAAAACTCGCCAAAATTGAAATACCGCGCAAAAACACTAAAAGATTTAAAACAAATAGTTTTACTGTGATATCTCATAAAAAGACCCGTTGTAGCACAAAAATTAAGAGATTAAGATTAAGAAGAGATTTAGAGATTAAGAAATTAAGTCATCTAATTTACCTTTAAATACAACCAGAAATCAGTTACGTTTATTGGGCTGTTTAAGAGAGTAATTCTAGGAGTTCGTCCTCCGACGAAAGTAAGAAGTAAAATTCTTCTGAAAGCCATATATCGAAGGTTAAATATTGATTCAGCTTACGATAAGATACTCAAAACCTCGAAATTTCGTGCCGTTCAAGCACATTTGCAGGCAGAATTCACTGAATAATTGTGGTAAACGAGTGGAGAATCCATTGTGGTCTACTGTAATCGTAGACTTTTAGCGAAGCGGTTAGAGAGAAAAGTGCTAGCTGATAATAAATGTGGTTCTCAGAGGAAAAAAGTTGAAAACGCTATACGTTATTAAGCCTAGTCGGTAATGAGTTCCCCTTCACAATGACCTCGACAGGATAAAGATGGAGTCCATTCCGGTCATTGCGGAAAAAGAGCCAGTCTCTTAATCAGCTTTAAATCATTTCATTCTGATTAAAAACTACCGCTTATGAGTATGAGTGGTCTCGTGTGTAATGCTGAGATATTTGCAAAACTCCGGACCGCAGGTGCATGCGGTGGGGAACGAACGAGCGGTATTGTCCTTTCCGGGGAGTAGCGTTCTTCACCACCACATCATCCGTCTCCTTCGTTTTGCCTGTCTCTCAGCTAGTTCTATTGATCTTTTGCCGACATTGGCTCCCCAAATCAATCCCGTTGACGGGTGATTGCTGATGGCAAAAGATCAATAGAGCTAGCTGAGAGACAGGCAAAACGAAGGACCCGGATGATGTGGTGGTGAAGCACGCTACTCCCCGGAAAGGACAATAGCGCTCGTTCGTTTCCCACCGCATGCACCTGCGGCCCGAAGTTTTGCAAATATCTCAGCATTATATACGAGTTATATTTCGCAACATACCCTGCCATGAAAAAGAAAAAGGCAGTAAATAAAAGGGTTAAGATTATGAGAGGTCTTTTCATTTCGACCGTCTATCATCTGTCCTTCCAGTGAAACAAATTCGCTTTGATATATTGATTAGTTCTCTACATAAATTAGCAGACATAGCCCTGGTGTAGAATCTTTCATTCGACTAGTGCTTCGGCGCTTTCGGTTTCTTCAGAGCAGCGATGATTAAAGCCCATGGTGAACAGCAGGTCGTTGTCACGATGTGGTGTCGGCACTTTATTTCAAAGTCTCGCTTACGTCTTTGTGTCTTATGCGTAGCAAATAAAGTGTCTTGTTGAGCATTCTAAAGTGTATTTTGCCAACATATTCATTTTTTCGCGCATTACAAGACGCCGTACGGGTTACAAGATCAGAACGTAGCGGATGTCAAGTAGTAAACTCTCCAACGTCGTCAAGCTGTTGCGTAACTGCCTTTCTTCCCTATTTTTTAGCTTCACAGTCCATTTATTGGTGCGGCTGAGCACGGACTCCAACTTCACAATAAGGTCCGATACTCGACGGCTACTCCTTGATAAATCACAGGAATTCAATCACCTGTAGTTCAGTTGATCGTAGAGTGACTAGAGCGGGCGAAGTTAAACCTTCCATTTTTATCCGTCGCGCGCTAGAGTAGCCCAGCGGGTTCTGCTCGCTGTAAGCACTCCTTAAGCGTCAAATCTTTTTTTAGGATCTTTGCGAAGAATTCCGACCATCGCGACTGTTGCTTTGTGCAGTGTGTTTGCAATCCGGAGGAATCCAGTCACTAATGGATTTGTAGCATCGACTGTTCTTCATATGCATTACGTGCCCAGTCCACCTCATATTTGACCGCTTGGCGCGCAGAGTGGCATCGTTGATTTTTCATCGTTGGTCGAAAATTCGGATACCTTCCCTTACTTATGTGAAACAGGGTACCCTAAGCATCGTTCTTTAGACTGCGCGTTCAGTAGCACTTGGTGATTTTTCATCCTGTTTATGCAGCGACCAGGTTTCTGACGCATACGTTAGTGCAGGAAGTACCGCGTTGAGTCGAAAAGGTGGGCACGGAGTCCCAAGCCGCTCGTTTTCTTCTGCTCAGCTTTGGAGCTAGGTCGTTCATCATACTGATTTCTCGACCCAGATAGATATAAATGGAGCATCCAGAGTTATTCGTTTTTAGGATGACTCCAGAGAAAAGTTTTTAAACGGCCCACAGCAAACATATTCGGCAGAAGTTGCTGATTTCGCGGAGGTCACCTTGCTTGAAAAACATCATATTCTGTCTTGTATTCCAGTGAGTGGGCAGCTTGCATTCCGACAGGTAACGTGTGAAAAGCAGAGCTAGTGTGTTTATGAGGACCGGCGAAAGGTTCTTCAGGTGTTCTGATCTCATCCTTTCCGCACCAGGTACTGTTCGATTTTTCACCGACAAAAGGACTTGTCAGATTTCGGAAGGGAGAATCGGTGGTACAACGCAACCATCATCCTTTAAGGTGGCCAAAAAGATAAAACCGCCGAAACGTCAGCTATTGTATCCTAAAAAATCCTATAATAACAATCCCATGTCTGCTTATTGACGAAAAACATCGAATTATCAATCAATGCCGAGGTTAAAAGAAAGTCGGTCATGGGCATCCTCCTTTATTTCATATGATCGAAAGTCGACGTGGCTACCGAAGAGATTTGAGTGATATTTTTCAATGATTTTCTCCAGTGCCTTTCTGGAAGCTGTAACCGTTCCTTCTGAGCGTCGGAGTTCAATCATTTTGTCTTTTAACTGACGAGGCTTCGTTGGGCTTTGCTAATGCTTCTCCCACCTTTTGCAGTTTCGACCATTACTGCTGCTTTTCTCTCTTTAAAATCTTCTTTTATCGCCTGTCTGCACTGTTTTGCAAGTTCGGACGTTAAGTTGCAACTGCCTGCAGCTCCTGCGATTCCGCGCTGGCGCATCGGCCTGAGTCTTTCTGGAGATAGACGTCTTTTGGTCTCTTTTGCACTGCTACCTTTCATAACGCTAATCTAAAGATGTTGAATGAGCCAGTCGTACTCTTAGTCGATGCTATCGACAACGGCGTCGTCCCAAAGCCAATTAATGAATTGAGTAAGCCCTAGTTTATGGCTGTTCTAAGATTTCGGTTTATAAATCTAGCATCTTTCTCCTTTCCGCGAAAAATAGAATTGTGCACGAAGGAGATGATGGTCCAATCCCGCATAGAATTTTGTGACAACAACGACATCCGTTGGGCAAAACCTTCTATTTACTATGGTGTGGTCTATTTCGTTGTGCTGCACTCAAATGGGAGACTACCACGTCCAGCGTTGACGGTGGGCCTTTGGAATTGCGTGTTACCAAGGATGGTCTTTGTCGTCATGATAAACTCAGAAAGGAGCTCACACTGTTCGTTCCAATGTAGTTCGTGGGTTCCAATATGACGTTCCTCAAACGTGCTTCTTGGTCCAGTGTTGGCGTTAAAACCTCCAATGATTACCTTGAAGAATGTACGATCTTCTCTGTAGAACTTCTCCAAGTCCACTAAGGACGCGTCGACTTCTTCTTCCTCAATGTTTGACGTCGGCGCGTAAATGACGAAGATTGTCAAAGACGATATTGATTCTTATCCTTCTAACGGTACACGTCTGACTACGGCTGTTAGTTGTTCGAATGAATCGATTTTCACGGTCAAACTCATATTAGCGAGAACGCTGACGTCCCTCCGGCTCCTAATCGCCTCCTATATACTTTCTTGTCATTTGGTGGCATGCCGTTGGCCGATTTGACTCGTAGAATACAATCCAACTTGTACGCATCCACACGCATGCCTGAACACGCGTTGTAAGCACGGAAGGTATGTGCCAAATCGGAGCAGCAGAGACAGATAAACAGAAACTTATTTGTAGCCGCGTTGAAAAGTTTTTTTTATTAGCCGTCAGTGCAACTCCTGGCTGTGAATTGCGCAGTGCTATCGCGAAACGGTTAAGCCCCTGCATCTTTCTTGAGCGGTCGGTCATTTCTTCATTCCTGCTTACTTTTTTCATTTCGCTTTTAATATTGTTTGCTAATCAACATGTACAAAAACCGAACAAACGAATCTCTACCAAAAAGACAGTTTCCTGACATCCACATTGTGGTAAAGATAAGAGAACGCCTTTGCAGGCCTAGGTCAGGATTTCAGAAAAAAGCAAATAGCCCAACCAGCGATAGATCAGCCTCAGTAGCCTTCACACTGTACTCACCCATCTATGACTTTACTCTTATAGTGATCTTTCTTGCATGAGGTCAGGCATTGAGACAATCTGTGAGAGCCCACTAAGCTCAGGTTACCCAGTACATTACTGCGAGCAGAAGCGGCGAACATAAGAAAGATATGCTATCTTAACCTTTAAGGTTATTTTTTAAAGCTTGAGATTGTGATTATAACTATAGCCTCAGCTTAACTGGGTTCAATGCTGATTTAATCTCCCTAGATCAATCCTGTTGACGAGTGATTGCTGATAGCAGTGGCCGATACAACTAGCTGAGAGGCAGGCGAAACGAAAGATCGGCATGGGGTGGTGGAGAACGCGTTACTCTCCGGAAAGGGCAATTGTGTGTTCGTTCCCCACTGCATACACCTGCGGTCTGGAGTTTTGCAAATATCTCAGCATTCCATACTATTATCTAAGTTATCATGGCTTTGCTATTAGCATATTTATTGCTGTGTTATTCTTGTGTTAAATCAGGAACCAACCAGACACGAAAAATGCTGTTCAATTTTGTAGCCTAAGTGGAAAGCTCAGACACAGGTGCATATGAACGAAAACATCTCACATAGATCTCACGAAGTGCCTTTGTTGAAGTCACATTGCCTTAGATTTTTACTTAGTACCTATCTTCTCTCGTGGCAAAGTGATGTTTTAAATACAGCTGGAAGTAGGCTGAGACCCAAGCGAAACTTGCAACCTTAGGTGATAGGTTTTTATCAGTGAAAACTTTTCAGGCAAGAGAAAACGAAGGACTCGGTTGGGAAGAAGACTGCACTTCAGTTTTCAGAAAGGGTAATCGCGACTTCAAAGATCACCTAGGGTTCCGAGTTTTGTTGATGTCGTAGAATCCTTACGGTTGCACTCGTTGAGATGAGGTGGTTTGATACTCTGATGAAGTCGCCGAGCACCCAATCACGGCAACCACAACAACAACTGCTACCAACCACGCATCACCTCAAACAGGGAAGGTGGGAACGTTTCCACAAGTTAATTACTAACGCGAAAACACATTAAAAGTCGGTCTTTCGAACTATGCGATAAATTCTAGTCTATGCACCTGATAAGGCAAGCCTACGTAAAAACTCCCGTGTTAACCAAAAGGAAGTGGGTCGATTGGAAAACATCTACCAGGAGTGCTATGGTAAATAAAAGAAATTTTCCACCTTCGCGCTCGCGTCATCTAATCTACCTTTAAATACAACCAGAAATCAGTTACGTTTACTGAACTGTTCGATAGCGTAGTTCTGGGAGTTCGTCCCCGACCAAAGTGAGAAGCAAAGCCCGCCTGGAAGTCATATATCGACTGGTAACTAATGAATCAGCTTGCGGTAAGGTAATCAAAAACTTAAAAATTTTGTATCGTTCAAGCACATTTGCGACACAGAATTCGCTGAATAATCATGGTTGCTGAATGGACAATCTAATATAGTCTACTCTAATCGTACGCTTTTAACAAAACTACTAGAGAGAAAATGCTAGCTGATAATAAATGCCCTTCTTAGAGAAGGAAAGATGAAAACAGTATAGGTTTTTTAAGCCTAGTCGATAATGAGTTTTCCTTCACCAAGACCTAGCGACGTGATAAAGATGGAGCCCATTCTGGACAATGCCGAAAAGAACAAGTCTCTTAAGTCGCTTTTGTTCACCTCGTTCTGATTAAGAATTACCGCTTATCGGAGGTGCGTAGGTTTTTTCAACATTGCATTGTGCGAAAGTGAGCAATGCAGCGCCCATCCAGTGATGTGCTTTGTAATCCTTCCATTCCAAATCGTCGCTCAAAGCTAAGGATAAAAAAGTTATATTTTCATGTTATTAGCCAACTTGCAAAGAGACATATTAACAGTTCCAAACCCAGACAGTTGTGGAATCGCCGCAGGTTAAAACTGACTTCCACGCTTTTTTGGACGGGTCGAGAGATCATAGGCGCAAGGAATATGCAGCCGTTGAAAGGATTATCAGAAATATGGTAGCATCTGTAGTTGCCTGCTTTCTCGGTGGAACGCTGCCGATCTTAAAAGCGAAGGCTCCATCGCCAGTGTAAATTACGCCCAGTTCTGCTGATCTATTAGCTACTAGGTTCAAGAACCATTGCGTTAAACACTTAGGATTTTTCGTTAACTAAAGCAAAAAGTGAAAAAGTTATCAAGTGCGTTAGCTTTACGGCTGTGTAGGCTTTTCAATTTTTAGTGAAATGTTATCGTCAGGAGCACAATATAACGGCATTCTGGGCGGCAGCTCTCTATCGAGAATTTTCACACCGAAGAGAAGTTAGACACAGTATGAGTGTTCTATTCATTTTGACCGCTCGTCCTCTGTCCTTCCAGCGAGATAAAGTCACTCCGGTATTGTGGCCAGTTTTCCACATAAATTACAGACACAAGCCTGGTATATAACTTTCACTCGACTAACGCTTCCGCGCATTCCGTTTTCTTCGGAGCAGCGATGACTCAAGCCGATGGTAAACAGCTGGTCGTTGTGGCGATGTGGTGTTGGCACTTTATTTCAAAGTCTCGATTACGTCTTTGTGTTTTTTGAATACCCAATAAAGTCTCTCGATAGGCCATAAATTTTCTATCTAGATGCCGTTTCGTGCGCACGCAGAGTGGTATATTCAATCTGCCAACGTATTCACTCCCTAGTGCTTTACAAGACGCCGTAGCAGCTACAAGAGCAGGTCGTAGCAGAAATCAAGTAGTAAACTCTCTAATAATGTCAAGCAGTTGTGTACGTGCCTTCTTTTCCGTTCCTTGTAGCTTCACAGTCCATTTATAGAGGCGGGTGAATAGTACTCCTACTTTGCAAGAAGGTTCGATACACGACAGCTACTGCTTGGTGAATCACAGGTATTCAATCACCTGTATTCCAGTTGATCGTCGAGTGACCAGAGCGGGCGGAGGTAAATCTTGCACTTTTCTCCGTCGCGTGCAAGAGTAGCCTAGTGGGTTCCGTGCCCTTTGTTCTCCTCGCTGCATCCTTGATGCTCTTGAAGGTTGGTCAAGCCGCTCGTTTCCTTTGTGCTCACCTCTGGAGGTAAGTCGTACGCCAGGTTCATTTCTTGACCTAGACAGGCGCAACCGTAGCGTTCTGAGATAATCGATTCGTTGATCATAAATAAGGCATGAGTAGCCAATCCGTTCTTCATGAACATTGTTTTTGTAAGATTTATTCGAAGGCCAATCTTTCCACAGGATTTATCAAAGTCGGCAAGCATATGTAGTCAACTAATGTAGCCATCTTAGTTTCGTAATTGGCGAAGCTTCGGAGGGCTTTGCGAATGCTTTTACCAGCCTCTGCAGCTTTTACCTGCTCTTCTATTCTTAAATTCTTTTATAGTCCGCCTGCATTGTTTTCCATGTTCGGACGTTACCTCTCGGTTGCCTGCAGCTCGTGTGATTCCACGCTGGCGTATCAGCTCGAGTGCTTCTGGAGACAGACATCTCTCGATGACGTTCGATTTCTCAGCTTTCATAACTCAACCGTGAAAGTGTTGAGTGAGCCGATCGCATTCCTCGTCGATGAAATCGGCAGCAACATATTCTCAATAACCGACTAATGAATTGAATAAGTCCCAGTTTACGGTTTTTCTGGGACTTCGGTTTTGGAATTTAGCGGCTTTTTCTACTTTCCGCGGGAAATAGAGTCTTGAACGAAGGACACGGTGGTCTGATCCCGTGTAGAATTTTGGGACAGCAGCGATATCGGCAAGGCCTCCTATTTACTATTATGTGGTCTATTTCCTTAAGGTGCTCTCCATTGGGAGACTTCCACATCCACTGTTGAGGGTGAGGCTTTTGGAATAGCGAGTTACCATGGATTGTCTTGGTCGTCATAATAAACCCAGACATTCCGCTCTGAAGAAGACGAAGACGTCGAAACGTTGGCCATATAGGCTGTTTTCTCATTAACCTCGGATAATTAGAAATTTTGGTTAGTTATGAATGTTTAAACCTCTAGTTTCAAAGCAGCTTTCCCATTCCAGTTGCTGTTTTCCACCAGTACGTTAATGGACTAAGGTCGTACCACAATATTCTCCAGTTCTTGTTTATAATTAAAGAAAGATTTATTATTTGGCAATTGTGCAAGTGATAAGTGTTTAAGATGGCAAATCTCTCAGCGTTATTGAACACGTAGCCGAAAGGATGACGCCAGAAATATCTCGTGTCACGCAAGTAAGGGAGAGAATCCGAAGGTCCGACCTGCTTCAACGATGAAAAATCAAAGATGCCGTTCTATATGCAAAAATTTTGAGGATAAGCTGGGCTGTACATTATGCTTATGAACGACAACCGTTCGAAAAGAGCCGCTAATGATTGGTTTCCTCAAGATGCCAAACGTACTGCAGGAAGACCATCGACCAGATGATCGCAATTCTTAGCGAGATGCCTAAAAGAAAGATGTGATGCTCAACGAGTTCCTAGTGCGAACAGAACCCACTGGGCTACTCTTGCACGCGGCAAAAAAAATTGATGTTGGCTCCAGAAATGTTGGCTCATTTACATACTTGGCATTTATTGACGTCTGCTCGAGGCACTCGAAGATCAACTGGAATACAGCTGATACAGACAATGGTTGTCTAATGAGTGATTTATTGTCATGCACTATAAGTAAACGCAATAACAAAACGGTGATATTAAAACTGACGTGGCAATAACATTTTTTCGAAATCTATCGATGTAAAGCTTTAGTTTATAAATCTGAATCACAGTGAGGGATCCTTCTTTAAAGATTCTGAAACCAGACGGATTGAACTATGATAAATTTAAAAAATACTTCCACACTTTTACTGACACCTCGGAAAAACTCGGGCTCCAGAAATGTTGGCTCATTTACATACTTGGCACTTGGTTACTTGGGTGGTTCGCCTTGACGAGTTGTGCGGACCCCAGCCCATTTGCCATTCGATTCCTTTCCTCAAATTCGTCATCCACAGTAGTGGTTTTATTCAAATATGGTGGCGCGTGTGAATCTCATACTGTGACCAGTAGAATAACTGCGGTTCTGGGTACAGCTAATCAACTTTGTTTACGATCACGTCTGCGCAGAGTGTAGGTGACCGTCCTAGAGGACGATAGCACTCCCGTGGAGCTCTTTCTTCAGTTTTCTTCGCCTACCAGTCGTCTGCTTTTCTCATTATATGACCGGGCCTTCTGTGCTTTGCTTACAATTTATATTCCTCTGGGTCTCGTAAACGCGACAGATTTTGAAGGTCAGACCTTGGCATCCCGGCTGGATATTGAGAGTGCTGGTTATATTTTAGAATATATCGCTGAAGCGCTTTGTGAGCAGTGCTGAGTATTCTTGACGTGGTTCAAGTAACAACCCACGTTTCTGCGGTATAACAGAGACTGTTGAATGAAAAAGGTGAGAGCGGATTTTCGGGTCTTTCATTTGGTCGGTGGATCCTTTACAGGCCCGAATACGGTCGAAGCCGCTCTTCTTCTTCTATCTAGTTCCTCCTTTATGTTATTTTCCATGTTCATTGATCACCCAAGGTAAACCTACGAGGTGGTCTCTACAATGAGAGAGCCATGCAATTCAATTTTTTTGTCTTCACACCGTAGGTTTTTCATGAACTAGTTCTTTTTTCGATTTATGCGAAGTCCGTTCTTCTTCTCCGCTTCGTTGAGTTCATTGATCATCACCTCTGCTTCGCCAGGATTTATTGAGAAGATGACAATACAGTCGGCAAAACGAGGGTTTGATATGCAATTTGCATTAATGCGTATGCATTTCTCATCCCAATCGAGTGACTTCATCATCCACTGCAGCGCGGCGCTGAAGAGCTTTGGCGATATTGTGTCTCCCTGTC